>BQNB010205261.1:0-10629 GCA_026074375.1 Tanacetum coccineum | reverse complement strand
AAGTAAGTCCTCTTAACGACAATGAAATTGACATTAGAATATCGTTTGACGAATCTGACGATGAAAATTACACGGTAATTTTTGACAAAAACTCATTTTCTTATAAAATAATTTATGTCGACGATTTGAAAACGGATTCGGAAAATGATAATGATAAAATCAATATGCCTTTGTTTCCGTCACCCAAGCCTAAGGTCAGTTAATCAACAAATGATTTAGACTCTTTAAAGATTTCGAGAAAGAATTTCCAGCCATTGTTTACAATGATGCTCTAACGTCTAAATTAGATTTCTTAATTGAACCTACTATAAATCCTCAACATATCGATGAATTTAATTTGAAAAATGAAACATCATTGTCCGAATGTGATGAAGAGGAACAAAGCGTTTTATACTTTAATGGTCTATTTCCTTTTAACGTAATTTATCCCGATGATTCAAAATCAGATAAGGACAGTGATGATGATAAAATCGATATTAAACGGTCTTCGGGAGGTAATGTAATAAATACCGATAATGGTGCCTATGCACATGGATCAGATAAGATTTTGGAAACAAGTTATGATACATCTAATAAAATTTTCAAAACTAAAACTTTTATCAAGGAATTAAATAATATCGTAGCTTGGAATTATCTTAACAACGGGATGCTTTTAAATCTTATTAAGAATTTATATGTGCTGTTTGGCATCCCGTTCGACCCCAAATTGTTTTATAAGGATGTGATTAAATTAGGGCAAGTCTAACTTAAAGACTTTTTTGTAAACAAAAGTGATTGCCGAGAGACAACCCGGAATGTATTTTTAATTTTTTATCGAGTCTGTCTTCCTAGACTGTCTATGTGACATATCCAAACCCCATGGATACGGCGTATTGACTGCCTGGACGTTATCCAGTCTTTATTTTTCTACACATTAAACTTTTTCGTCAGTTCAATTTAGACGGCGTATTCATTAAATGAATACAGCGTATTAGACGACTGACCAGTGAATACAGGTTCTAGTACGATGTATCCTGGGATATGGATACGGCGTATCGACTTCTTGTACAGTTTTTAGGATTTTATTTCGAGTCTAACCAGCGAATACACGGAGAAAGAAATTGCACTTTTTTTCTTATGCTTAATACAGGAACCTTCTGAACGAAAATATTTGGTGGACTGCATATTTTTTGGAATTCTGTGTCTGCTGTTCGTGCTAGGATTCAGACCCGCTTTCGTACATACATTCTTGCTCATAAACGTTATATGGAGAATCTACCGAGCAAAATATCAGGGGAGTTTCTCATTATAATTTTTTTAATTCTTGTTTTTTATGTTTTATCTATACAACGAGGACATTGTATAATTCAAGTGGAGGGATGGGAATTAGAATGTATATATGTCCTATTTTTTACTAAAATGCTTAAATTATGCTCAAATTTAAAAAAATTTCAAGCATACTTTGTGAAATTACTTGTTACATAACCTGCACACAATAACCCTTATTAGATATTGTGAGGATTTAACCTTATCCGTTTCCAAATGTTTACCCAAATTCCACATAAATATGAGTGTGCCGGTGATGTTATAGACTTTAGAACTTGGCTTGGTATATTCGAGACCATAATAATGAGTACTATGGATTTAGATAGAGTAACTTTTTTAAATTGGTAAATTTCTAGGATTACACCGATAAAGCCTTTATATGTTGTTTTATTAACTAACTACAATGGTTAGTTAAATCCCCGTATAAACCCTTTGTTTACTCTCATCTTAATAGTAAGACACCTTTAAGAAAACCAATAGAGCCAATCCTTTAGGAATAACACCAACTGTTTGTTTCGTTACACCTTTACACCTTAGTCTGCCCTGTTAGATTAAGTCCATTTATCAGCTGCTATGTAAAGTATGTATTTCCCGAGTCTTGTTTCAATCTTTAGTACGGTTAGGAAGAAATTTGCACATTGCTAATGAGAATGTATAAAGTAGTCAAAACTCATGTATTTTTACTACCAATGCAATTATTGGTACGTCCGAAGAATGAAGAATTATCGAAAGAATTATTCGGAGTTATTATGATCGTGAAGATGGTGAAATTACACGAGGTTCGTAGTTAGTATTTAAAAAAAAAATAAAAAACCGCAATAAAAAAGAGGAGGAAAGTTTGAAGATAATCGTTTCGCAATAGCTTAGACCGAAGGAATTATATGAAGGATCGATTATTCGTTGATACATCTATAAGTCAACGATGTAGAGTACTGTATAAAGTGGTAGATATCGCCACTTATCTTGTAAAAGTATGTAAAGTATGGGATGATTGGGAGTTGATTGTTACGGGAACGCCAACTTAGGTTGTTGTTTTTGATCAATGATCAAGACATGTGTAAATTCAATATGTTTTTTTTTTATCTATGATCAAGACGTGTGTAAATAGTTGTGTCTTTTTCATGGTAACGGTCGAGAAAAAGTGTCTAGCAACTTGTATCTTGGACCTAATCTATTTGCTTTGTAATTTTTATTTAACAACAATTTAATTCCCTTTCCTAATCATTAACCATGGAGATTTAAACGCGCATGAGATGTGTCGAGCATAGCATGACTAATCCGGTTCGTTACGGCCATGTATGCATGTCTCAGCTGCCTTGTTGGTTTATTACTATTGGTGAAAGTTAGAAGATCCTTACCCTATATCATTCTTCATCCTAACCCTTGGTTAAACTCGAATGAGGATGTGATCGAAACAAAACAATCTTTCTGTCGTTACTGCCCATGGTAATGTGCTTCAGATGCCTTTGGTGTGGTACTTTGGTGAAAGATTGTAGATATCACCTAAGCCCTTATTATAAAAACCCATTTTACTATATAAACATGTTATCTCCTTAGCTCAAGTGGGTTAAGATGTGTATCCTTGCCAGCCTATGATAGAATACTGACCATCACTACAGAGCAATTGAGAGAATAGTAACATGTTTACGAACATAATTAGTTTAGTGATTTGAGTGTTTTTCATCTTCCTATTTTGTGAGGTGTTTGGTTGTGTACTTGTAATAGATCAAATAAATGCTTAAACAGAAAAATCCTTAGGGATACATTTTCATAAACTTCTAAAGGCTACTTGAGGACAAGTAGGATTCAAGTGGGGGGATATTTGATGACATCAAATAACGTCACTTTTATAGCATCATTTATCCATGAAAATAACCCATTTTATATAATTATTGCAAAGGAATTGTACTTAATCGTTTGTACTTAGAATTATAGTAATTAAAGTACTTGGTAAAAGCTAACTAACAGTCACAGCATTCTGGAGCTTTAAATAAAGATATTTGAAAGATTACTGTTCTGACACCCAAAACGCCGTATCCAATAAGGGCAGATACGGCGTATCTTGCTGCACTCACTAAAACCCATTAAGGAAAACTAAGATCAATACGCCGTATCCAAGAGAATGCCTATCGTCGTATTCAAGTTATAGAAATATGAAGATTCTGGAAGATATCGAGAACGTGGTCCCTACTCCATGAAACACCCAATAACGCCGTATCGAAGCTTCGATACCCGTATCGACCATTTTTCCTGACCTTATGAAATGAATACTCAAAAACGAGTTTTGAATTGTGCTAATCATATTTCATACCCTAAACCATAAAAGTCGATTTCAGGGGAGAATAAAAGCAAGAAGAGTCTTTGCAAAACGAAACAATTCTTAGAAACAACTTGTAATCTCTTATACTCTTGAAATCGTTAAGTTTTTGGTAATCATATCGTTAACTACGGTTAGTTTACCAGTTGCTAAATAAGTAACTCTTTATTAGATTATGACATTTGAAGGCGTGAATAACCTTCGGGTTATTAGCTATTAGTTATAAAGATCTGAATGTTTTGGATTACTTATCTCGATTGCTTAATTATCGTTGATTGCTTTTTTATGTTTATCTCAGTTTATACTGTTTACGTTCCTTTGTAATGCGACCTAAAACCTATCATTCAACTAGATCTAGTGATACGAACCAAGTAATCTAGATGTCGGGATAGCTCTCCATATAGTGATTTATACATCTAGACCAATAGGATCACAAATAACGACCTAAATTGCCTTTAGATTGTGAGCTTAGTTGACCAACAGGTGACCTATGATCAACGGTACGTTCTTTCAATTAATGTAAAGACTTGGTTAGTGGGACTACTAGTGTATGAATTATGGCCCCCCTTTTTTTTTGTAAGCAGTAAGTGAGTAAAGTCTCTATTAGCATAGTTTAACAGGATCACCCCATTACTTTAATCCCCACAAGCTAGATTTTAATTAGCAAATAGGATGCTTTATTGCTTGATTCAATTTAATTATGACAGAATTTCTAATCGTATCTATGTTTAAATGACGAAGGTACCCAGCTAAATCTTAAGAATAGATATGCCGCCCAATGAAATAAGTAATGTAAATTGCGACTAAATAAACAAACCAACGTCTGGTTGGATTAATAATGTGTTAATTACAGTTTTCTTATATTTGGCTAGATCGCTCTTTTATCTTCTATTAATTTGCTTGTGTGTGTTTCAGTATCTTAAGTTGATTTTAGTCACCACAAAACCCGTGTCAGTCTCTCAGGCTGAAAACCCTCCTTATCCGTTAGATTTAGGATTAACATAGGTTTAGCATAGGTTTAACATAGAATAGATTTAACTTAGTTTAGATAACCAAAATTATATAAAAATTGGAAAGATTGTTTCTCGCTCTTAGTGATCGACACCCTACTTACCACGAAACTACCACCGATCGGGTACACTGCTCGTTAAAGTGTTGTTTTTTGTTAAGTCGGCAAAATATAAATTTAAAACTTGAAACCATAAATTACAACCACACAATGACACATCATAGATAAATAAAGTTTGTTATATAAAAAAGTCGTAAATAAGTTAAAGTTCATGGTGCGTTTTAAAAAAATATATAAAAAAATTTCTCGATATGCGTGCGTGGGGGAATATTTTATTCCCTTGGCACTGTTCATGAGCATACTGTTCTTTTATATATATTTATAAAATTATATGATGCTTTTAATTGACATGTGTGAATATTTTGAGATTTAATTTTGCTATTAACAATCCATGAAACTATGGTTACAGAAAATGATTTCATTATATAAATGATTATAGTATGGAATAGAATTCATATAAGAAAAGTGACATAAGGTCCTCAAATATATAAACCTCATAACAAACACCTGTATTATGGAATAGTTTAAGATAATTTCTTACACTAATTGGAAAAAAACAAGGTTAGAAATAGTGTGAGGAGTGCGTGACGACATGAACAAGGCAATACACTTTACGTTTAAAAAATGAAAATATTTATATATTTTATTCATATTGATTATAATATATTGAGTTTATTAAAAAGCGTTGTACATTAGCATAAAGTTCAATAACTATCCTTAAACATGTAATCTTCTCATATAAAAAATTATCGGTGTTAAGATCAAAAACCCCGCCACGCTCACCGCTTCTAGCGCCCCTTTTCACCCTTAATCGATCTCATACCACGCTTAGAGTCGACGCTTTGGTCCTAATTCGTAATGATGGAGCCACGCTCTCACAGCCTTCGAGCCGCCTTTAACGCCTTTTAGAACACTTTAGAAAAAACTATCATTTTAAACACAGCCTTTAGAACCATTATGATCAATTTCTTTTTGTTATTAAAAAATTTTAGTTGGGCACACGCACGTTGCGGCGGCGGGTACCCTTTTGATTATATTTTATGACTATCATCTTTTCAAAGTACTTTTTAATGTCACAGTTTTCAGGTTGCATACTCAGTTAGATAGAAATTGTGATAGGGTAATGTTTTTATATAATATAGATTCGGGTGTGTAATGCTTAATTTTAAGTTTGAAATTAAGGTCGTAGTTTGAAATAGGATATTCAAACTACGTTGAATCCAACTTAAAATCATTCTTAATATAACCTAAATGAACCAATAAGCGACTGTTACGAATCACCGACTAACCAACATGGCCGGTGATTAGTATGTGCGGTCGTGCGTGCTCACGATAGGGCCACAAATTCCTAAAGGCACCAACTCTGCTAGTCCTAACACACAAACATGATTTTAGCTTTCAACCCAATCAAGAGTCCATGTCTAATATTTAGGTGGCCTAATTTGTTAAGCATGATAATCAGTGTGACAACATCCTTATATTATAAAACACTCAGTTTTGTAGTCATTCAATTTGCAGTCTTTATGATGCCATATTTAAGATTCAGCTTTAATATTACCCTCTCCATTTGCCCTATAATTGAAGCTGCAAGCGTTTTAGTTTGTATACATTAACTTTCCTGTCTTAATGATGGAGCATTTACCATTACATTTACTAAACAATGAATATGAGGTCAGTTACAACACCAATTAACACCATCACAATCAATACGCAGGAATTACAACAACAATTAACATCATAATACAACCTTAAAAGTTTTCAATTACAAGCAAATCAAAAGCCTCTAAGCAGTTACAACACTAAGCCACTTAACATAAAATCCTTGATTTAATAACAAACCCGTCTTGTTAATGATACGTTTTTGCAATTTTGTACTTTTTCATCAGTGGATTAAGAATTAAAGGTGCGTTTTTTTAGATTTTTATAAAAAAGTTTGTATCTTTATTCATGGGTTTTGGTTTAATTGCAGGCAAAGTTGAATCTTCCTAATGATTAAACCCGAGGTATGTAATCAATAATCCTATGTTTTATTCTATTATTTGTAGTTTTTTTAGCTTTTAGATCTAATTGTTAACCTTATAGAATGTGCCAGTCATTGTGGTATGTTTCCAAAACTTATGTAATATAGCATTTTTATAGATTCCCATTTGCTTTTTCAATACCAAAAAGGAGTAAATTTGTTATTTAGCAAATAGACTTCAAGTGAGGTATATGTAAAAGGAGTAATTTGGAAAAATCTTATCATAATTAGGGTTTTGTGTAATTAAAATGTTGCTACAGCTAGAATGAGAAGAACAATGGAAATGCCATTTATTACAAGGATAAATTAACGACATTGATATATAACTACATACCAAGTTTGCAACAGAGTACTTTGAGAAGAAATACCCCTTTTTTGACCCATTATCACAAGATTCTGCAAAGGAGTGTGAGGAATTACTTTCCTCTTCTTGATTGGATTAATGCGAATTTGTGGAAGCCAATACTATTTTATAAAGAGTTAATCTTGAGCATTTTTCATGCCCGTATTGCAGAAAATGACTCCTAAGGAAACCAACAAAGACGGCGCCGCCAGATCAAGTCATAAATACCAAAAACAAGGTTTCCTCAGGTCCTTTGAGGTAATGAAACATTGAACCTTAATTATCAACATCATTATTGTTTTTTTCATTATGATGTACAAGATACATATTGGTACCAGATCTTGCAGCTGATTGGGTATATAGCTAAAGCGTTACGTTTTACCCACTAGGGTTGGAGAAAAGGAGCGATCTCGGAGGGAAAAACTATCGCTATACTCACGCATTAGGTTAGTTTATCTTAGGAATAACAGGTACATATTAACGCCTTATCAAACCAACCAACCTGAATATGAAAAAAATATGAAGTAATTGTTGTAATTCAGAATGGCAAGATTGTGGAGCAAGGACTTTCTCTTTTCTTCTTTACCTATAGTAGCCCAATAAATGTTTCCTTATCACTATCATATATAAACAGATGTATGCATTTTTTCTCTTAAGAGGATTCCCACAATGATACCGATTTTTTCGTCATTTTATATATATTTGTTTAGTTGCAAACGAATAAGCTAAACTCATGAGGATTTGATATCATTGCTTCAGGAGCTATTGGAGCTGGCCTGCAAATGCTCAAGTATAAGAAAATGATCATTATCAGGTCCTTTCTTTATCATTAAAAAAATTCAACCTTCGCCTTTTTTCTTTGTAGTTCATGTTTGAATAACCGTGAATGTACTAACGATGCAATTGAAATAGATGCTGAGTAGTGGTTATCATGTTCAAGTTTTACTTTAAAAAGTTCATATTTTTTAATGTTTATGCTTAATGATTTGATCCAAATTTAGAGCTTCTTTATGTAAAATGATCTTATATTACTTACAAAAATATCTGAAGTTTATGCTCCATGAATTAAGGTAATAAGTATTAGTACAACACCTATGTTGGGGCTATAGCTTAATTTAGCGCGTATTTTAAAAAAAGGTAGTGTTGTAATCGTTACAAACAATCATACTTTGGGAGTGTACCAGACAATGCTAACAATTGACAATATTTGAAACTACTTTTAGATATGAGAAATTCTCATTTTTAATGTTGCATATGTTGTGAAATATGCATGAGCCTTGAACAACGGATTTTCACGAAGCTGAACATGTGATATCAATACGCTCTCACATTATGCAATTTCGCTTATAACAATTACGACTGTGCGTGACTTTAGTTTTGGTTACTACCTTAAGTATCACGGCAGCAAGCTAACTATTAAATTACTGCTTAGGAGTTTACCCATTTGTGCATGATTTGATAAGTGCTTAATTACACATATCTTTTACCTCTAAAAACGAGCTTAAATGACCAAAAACAGACAAAAATTGCCAAATATATGTTTGTTTTGCATTTGTATTGTGCAGGAAGTGGATATCAACAAAAAGACAGAAAACCAAGCCAAAATGACAAAACTGAGCATGGAATGGAAAAGACTGTGCAAAATCAAGGCCAAAGTCCAAAAATGTCAAAGTCAGAGTCAATACTGAAGAATCAGCAGTCAAACCGGAGCCGGAACTGAAGAATACTATTGAATGCAATCTTTACCCATCTGGGATGGCTGGAAAAAGCCAAATAGTAATTTATAAGACTGTGAAGACCAAATGGGCCCTCAATCAATTTCAACAGCCAATATGTTGCGTCATTTTTACAAAAACTGTGAAGACTTTGAAGGCCCATCCTGTGTAGCCAGTTACAGCCATTGTACACACAAAACCCACTCCATAACCTTATTGGGCTTGAAAAAGCCCAATAACCAAACCTGTACCTTATTGGGCCCAAACCCAAACCCAGTGGGCCCAATACAAGCCCAATGGGCCCAACACAAAACCCAAGCCCAACAAAAGCCCAAAATCCTTTTTTATAAAACTTTAGGGGCTAAATTGCCAATTTTGAAAGTTGTTTTATAAAGAAAAATAGGAAAATAAAACACAAGGGCTAGTTTTGCAAATTGCTTAAACTTTCTTTACCCCTTTTAGTTATAAACAGCAGGGACCATTTATGCAATTACCTTAAACCCTCTTTTATTCTTTAGTTATAAAAACGACAAGGGCTAATTGTGTCACTTTCCAAACTTATTTTATAACTAAATTCGGCCAAGACAAAGTGAAAAGAGAAGGAAAGATGGGGGGGCATTTTTGCCTCTTCCCCATACTTTCCTTTTAAACCTGCGTACCATAACTGTCGAACCCACTTGGCGCCAAAACCTCAAACCACCCCTCTCCCATGGTTTTTCTTGCCATACCACCTCCCAAGTACTCTCCCAGCTCACCCCTACCACTTCCCACAACCTATTGACCCTATAACCCTCTCCCCTGGCAAAACACTCAACCCAACGAACCCCTTCAATGGCTGAGATGAAGTCAAGACAAAGGGAAGGCTAGGATTGCCTTGGATGCATTGTACACTCACAGCTAGCACAACCCAAGACCAAAGAGAAGGCTAAGACTTGTATAAAAGGAAAAAGACCAAGCCGAAGTCAACACACCATTTTTTATTTCTTGTTTTTACTTTTCTTAGTGTAAAAGTTAATTAAGATTGCTTTAAAATTGTTATATTCAGCTTATTTAAAGTTTATATTGTAATACTTTCAGTTTAATAAAAGTTAAGAGTTTTTTGAGAAAATTGCTATTGTCGAAATTTCAAGCATCATTTAAGCTGTTTAATCCTGTTTAACTTGTTTAAACATGTGTTAAGAGTTATTAAAACTCACTTGTAATCACTTATCTCAGCTTTATTTCACCAAAACTCAGTTAAAAATCGATTTTATATATTTAAGGGGGTGTTTGGTTTAGACCCAAAATGGGTCATAATGGGTTTGTTATGGGTCAAGTGCACTCAGCCACTTTTGGCTGAGTGTGTAGGCTTTATTAAGCCTTTTTAATCACAGCTTTTAGTGTAAGAATAAATTTTTAAGTGTCTTTTGGTTTCTGTCAAATATTGAATAAGCTAAAATGAGCTTAAGTGCTCAAGCTGCTTATGCAGCTTAAGCACTCTAATTTTGTGCTTGTTGTTTGTGTTTCTAGCCAAATAAACCAACCTTGTTCTGTCCCTTTTGGTTTGACCAAGCATAAGTCAAGGTTTAGCTTTGAATGATCTTTGAAAACCCCCAATTTTAAGCCCATTGTTCAGCAACTTTGATTAAGCCCTAAGCTCTTAAGTTTTGAAAATAAGCTCATTGGAGACCTCTCTTTATCTGTTTGTGCTTTGTTGTGGCTAAAAAGTTCATTTGAGCTTATTTCAAAAGCCCAAAATAAGCCTTAAGCTCACTGCTGTTAGCCTCCCCTGGTGCTAGGCACCATTTTAAGCCCCATTTTTCTAGCTTATTTTAAACATAACCATAGGATCTTATTGTTTCTTATTATAGCTTATAGGTA
>BQNB010205258.1:0-10630 GCA_026074375.1 Tanacetum coccineum | reverse complement strand
CTATTTATACCTTATACACCTCATTACATTCATCTTATATCACCTATACCGATGTCGTTGCTTGAAACGAGTTTTCGAATCAAAAGTTTTGTAAAAACCAACTTAAAATGAATTTTCAACTAGAAACCTTGTTACTACTCTTGATTCTAAGGTCTCCTAGGTATTAAGTTGAAACTTAGACACAACGGTAGCAACCTCGTAGCATAAACCCTAAGATCAAAAGAATTGAAAAAGTGATAAAAGCTGCAAATAGGAAACTTTGAGACTAATAACGACCACTCTAGACTGGGTTTCCGGGTTGGGTCAGTAGTGGGTATTGTAGAGGGTATTATAAAGAAAATTTAGAAAGTCGAATCATCAAAAACGGATAAATGACGAGTAAGATACGAGTAAATGAAAATCTACAAATTTCATGCAAAGCTGTCATAAAGAACGAAAAGTCGCGGGTAGCATACTTTGAGCTTGAATTCGTGGCCTTTAGGGTTAAAATTAGAGGCTGTAATAGTTTAGGTTATTGTAGCCGGGACTAGTAGCTTCCTACAGCCCCTGAAATCATCTGAAAATGTGTCGTTATGAGAAAGTTATTGTCCATGAAAAACTTGACCTTGTGGCTATTACATTCTAAAAACAGTCAATCTTTGCGACCGGCCTACTTGGGCACTGTTTTCAAGGTAGTTAATGTCCAAGTGGGATAAAATGACAAACTAACTTTTTAAAGTACATAACTTCTAGATTTCAAAAAGTCTAGACTCGCATTCTTAGGTTCTATAACGAATGAGTTGTGGGTCAACAAAGTAGGCAACTTGTAAATATTTGGAACTTTTGAAAACATAATAATAAATATTTTACTTTTCCGTAACTCGCGTTTTAACTTGTAAAACTTAACGCAACTGTGTACGGGTGATGTAGGACTGATATTATTGCATTTGCATCATTGCACGCTAGTTTTCATTATTCTAAAGGCATATTATTAATTTAGGTTGCGGTTAGAGTTTCTGTGCCTCGTTTTCCATGCTTACTTTTCATTGACGATATTACTATTACTAGAGGTGAGTTTATAGCCCCATGTTTTATTTGTTTTACATATATTTTTGGGGTGAGAACATGCTTGTTTACAAATTCATTTACATGGTTGTTTCAAACTCATTACATGTTCATTTACAACTCGTTTACAAATTGATTTACATACTCATTTACATATCTCACGATGAGATACAATACTTGATTTCATTTTGGACGCAAGTGGGCATTTTAAACTTGATTACATGTTTGCCTAAGTAGCGATAACCCACTGAGCCCATTATCATGAACTGTCAATTACTAGATTGTAAGCGCGAATGTTATAAATAGATCTATTTGGGATTGACATCCCCTTACCGTGGGAGTAGCTCTCACTGGTGTCACGAGTATGAACCAACGATGTATACCATGTCCGGATTTAGATGTTTCGGGTTTAACATCATCACGCAATGTTGGCAAGTATTATATTGCATTCATACAGTCGAGCTTCAGTGTCCATAGAGCTTAGGGAACTAAATGACATTCGTGATGTTTTGTATTTGATGCATTATCACGGAGAAAATTCCTTGCGGTCTTGATTTGATACATAAACATACCTATTAAATCACCAACATTATGTTGATGTTTTAAAGCATGTATTTCTCAGGTCAATGAGGTACAAGAGCAAAGAGATACATTGGTGGTCAATCATTATGGAGTCAATGCTTAAAAGTTTAGAGCATTACATTTGGGAATATTTGGTTATGATCTAAAATCATTACATTTTCATGGATTAACAAGTTAAGCCGTTGAGTCTTTTCAACAACATTTATTAAATCCATTGGTATCATTCCGTCAGCGTAGATCAATGGTAGAGGTTCGTCTCGTCATGGTCTTATGCAAAGTGTATTATGAGTAACCACCCCCAAACGTCATTACTGGCCGAGCGAAGACCACGATTTAGAGGAGAGGGTTGTGAGTACAGATTGGTATTCAGGATACAAGTGAGATAGAGTAACCAAGGTTAAAATGTTTTTTTAGGACTATACCGTAATCAAACAAGTGGGCATCCATAGGGCAGAAATGTATGTTACACACGGGTACATACGATAGACTAAGAGTGTTTTACATTAGGGTGAGATTGGTGTACTAATGGGCGATACATACATACACTGATTGAGGATGCATTAGATGATTAATACTAAATGCGAGATGCGGGCGAGAGAGTTCAAGAGGTACGGAGTTCGCAGTGGGATGAATCGCTACGAAGAGATTACTAAGGGGAGGGTTTTTACGCGCAGCGTGAGTGAGCGACATATACAGTAGTGCTAGCACATTCCCTGATACGCGGCATGTAGCTCTACGAAAGACGTTTAAGGATGCATAAAGGTGTGGTTCGTTATAATGAAATACTAGAAGAGCAATTCTCAAAGCATTAGAGGAAAAGGAGAAGAGAGGAGAAGAGAAGAAGAGGCCACGAAAGGAAAAAAGAAAAAAAAGAGAAAAGAGAATGGGGGGGGGGGGGGGGGGGGTGGTGGGAAAAAAAAAAAAAAAAAAACGAATAGACACAATGATCAAAAGCTCATACTTAACCTCAACACATTATTTCTACACATTCCCTTTTGGAACACGACGTTTTGGAATAAACAAAATTTAAATTATACTCTGTGTATTTAAGAATGCAAGCCACCCAAAGAGCTTCCAGTTTCAAAAGACTTCTAGTTTCAATGAACACCCCATCTGCTAGAACCCCAACAGGATCCGGTGGGCAGAGGAACTTGCAGGGGGGCGTGCGAGCGGGTGAGCGAGCGGCGGTGGCTGCACCAAGTGAGGTGTTGATGCGCGAAGTAATCAGTCTAATCCAAAACACAAGTCCACTGAAAACTCGCAAATCAAGACCAACAAGAACATCGTATGAATGGCTATTGGTACAAAAATTCAAGATCAAGAACTGAAAGACCAACTCGCACTCCCCGAGAGTGTACTTTCAGGGACTTCTTGAACTGTCAACCCCTTACTTTTAAGTGTACTAAAGAGTTTAGTCTAACTTAGTGGTTTAATAGATAGAATCATTTTCTATATCAAGTAGACTGTTCTGTTTATAACCAAGTCAAGTTTGCTACTTGCACTTTCTTGGTGCTACTTTAAACGTGGTGAACTCCCATTTCAAGACATTGGTCGGGGGGGAGGGGGTTGGATGCCGCTTATGTGCATGCCCTGAAAATCTTCTCATAAAGATTTAACTGTCAAGTACTGTCCAAGAAAGTGAATCAAAAAGTTGAGATGAAATCTGGAGACCTAAAGGTAAAGGTACTGATGTTTAGGTGATACCCAACACTTCAGGAACTTGCACTGAATGTGCGGAAGGATTTACCCAAGAATCTTGAGTTGAGACGTATGTCGGTGGACTTCCCTACATGATTCAAGGTAATTTTGATGTCCGGCTAGGCAAAGGATCAATGTAAGAAGCAATCGAGCCTACAAATGATTTGAAGGACCAAAGTTTCGTGTCCTATGCTAAGATACAAACTGAAACAAGAGGGAAGAGGGAGAGAGTGGGAGTAACAACAACCAAGCTCACAATAACTTCCCATAGAGGGCAGTATGTGGCTCAAGCTTAAGGGCCTGGCAAGACCGGTGAAAAGAAGGAGTATGGTGGAACCCTTCTATAACCATTATGCTACAAGTGCAAGTTTACACCACAATTGCCCGGATCACTATAAGAGTGAGCGAACTGGCCATTCCGAAAATGGATTGTTGAAACCTACTACATCTAACAATCAAAGGACCAATCACATGCTATGAATGTGGCAATCAGTGCACTATCAGGATGATTGCACAAGCTAAGGATCAAAATCATGGAAACCAAGCTGAAATTACTAAACACATGGAGTGGTGTATGGCATTGGAGGACAGAAACCGACAGAGACCCAAACAACATTGAAGATGAGATCGCAGCTCAGGAGGATGACTTCCTTCCATCGAGATAGTGAACCTTAAGTTGGAACTACATAAGGCTACATTTTCTTTAGAAATTTCCGCTGTTACTCTTTTAAAATCCTTTACCGCTTATTTCAATTCCGTGTGTACTGAACCAGAGTCAGATAGAGACGCTATCAAATCTATGTATTGTGGAATGTTTTAATTATCTATCAAATCTATGTATTGTGAAAGTTTCGTCAAAGTTACTTTAATTCTTTAACTATTTATGCAAACTACTCTAACAAATATTATGAAATCATAACACTATTTTGACAAAAATTAGCATAGCATCGTTAGCCCTTAAATATACATAGCCTGATCACCTATGTATAATTCAGGAAAGTACCATGCCATGTTGAGAAGTAGTCACAGTAAAACTTTTATCAAGAATCAAATTTTCTATTTTTATTCTCGAAGGACAACCCGCCGACAAGTTCAACCGTCATCAAGGAAATTAAGACCCGTACCAATGTGATTCCACATTAAGTTAGCAAATTTACTTAGCACACATTAGGAGGATTAAGATGATTATTTACACCTCTTCATCAACACTATTCCGGAAAGCAACTCGAACTGAATTGCGGGACGCAATTCTTTTAACATGGGGAGACTGTAACAACTCACATTTTCACGTCTTTTACGACAATAAACATTCAAATATTTATTTTAAACTTTTACGCGTCCGCTTTAAATTTTCATCGTTTAGCTAAATCGCGTAAACTAAAAATCAATGTTCAACGTAAACGGGAATCAAACAAATAAAAGTTTACGTCAAGAAAGTGTTATAAAGTTATTAGGATGATAATTTATAACTTTACGTTTTTTATTTTTATTGGTTACGTAAAACGTTTACGTAACGCAATAAAACTACACTTTTACATGCATGGCAAACCATAAACCCACCTACACTTCAACAAATACCCACTAATACCCATAATACTCAAAAACCTCATGAACTCTTGTCCAATTCAGCCCCTAACCAAAATTCATACATATACAACACTATACTTAAAATTAAATCCAACAATGCTCCATTAACACTAATAAACTATCATATTTGTTATCCAATGGATCAAACATCATTCTTTTCATCACTTGGTCTCTTCCTTTGTGATCTTATACACGGCAGCCAAACATGTATCAAAGGGGACAAGAAACAAGCATGTAAGGCTAGTCACTTCATTTCTTACACAAGACAAGGTTCCAACCAAACATGTTCCCTAGTCTTACAAGCCTAGCATTATAAAATCACTTGTTCCTTGTCCTTGTGTTTCCCCTAACCGGCCACATCTCTAAACATTGTAAAAACATGTTGTTGGTTTTGCTAGATGGTAATGCTCTTCATGCCTATTGTCCCTATATAAAGACACACTTTCCTACTCTTCATTCACCATCAAAAATCACAAGAAAACTCTCTTATTCCCTTACACCCTACGTTTTCCAGCTCACAACACAAACCAATGGTACCTTGTGTTTCCAAAAGTACCCTAAAACAAACTTACCTAATTACATTCTAACCAAATAAAAAAAAACCAACTAGTTCATGCACCAAATTTCTCTATAAATAGAACCTTATTACTCTCTCATTTCTTACACATAAACAAAAGAAATATCACCCTTTCTCTCCCTCACTGGTCCACGTTCATAGCAAGCAATAACAAAGAACAAGTTTTGGGTTATTAACAATTTGGAAGCTAGGGTTTGGTTGTTAAACTAGGGTTTTCTCGATAGTTTTCGGGTTAAACTTAGGAAAAATAACACTACACTCCTCTCTCCCACTTCTGGTATTCGAACAACAGCAGCAAGATCAGAGGGTGTTTAGGGGTTTTTTGGACGGATATTCGGCTTAGGGTTTGTATTTGGGGCTTTGATTTTTTTCATCATCCAGCTTCACCACTTTCCTCAATGTTATCTAAAAGCTTTAATCTTTTCAATATTTTAAGTTCAAGTTTATATAATGTGTATGGTTATATTCATCAACTTAGTATTTCTTTATAAAGTTTATAATATTAAACATACATGTTCATACATGATATATAATTTTAATATGGTTTAAGCATGATGTTTTAAACATGTTGATATGTTAAAAAAGGGACTTACCAAATTAATGGGATAGTTATATAATTTTTAGCTAAGTTATGATTATTTATCTAATTATAAAGTTTATGGATTCAAACAAATATATTGGACACTTTTCTTGGAATATATGGATACATCATGAAGAGTACGAATTAGAGGACCTAATATACACACAAGAGATGTTAATCAATAAATTAGAGGACTTATGATAATTTATTTAAGTTACAAACACATAAAACAATTTTATATAAGAGTTTATATAAAACCCTAAAAGTTACTGTTAAAATTCGTGTAATAAGGCAATTATTTTATATTTTATTAATGTCGTTGCTTGAAACGAGTTTTTCGAATCAAAAGTGTACAACTATCTGATGTGTGCACCCTTTTTGTAAAAACCAACTTAAAATTAATTTTCAACTTAAAACCTTGTTACTACTCTTGATTCTAAGGTCTCCTAGGTATTAAGTTGAAACTTAAACACAACGGTAGCAACCTCGTAGCATAAACCCTAAGATCAAAAGAATTGAAAAAGTGATAAAAGCTACAAATAGATAACTTTGAGACTAACAACGACCACTCTAGACTGTGTTTGCGGGTTGGGTCAGTAGTGGGTATTGTAGAGGGTTTTATAAAGAAAATTTAGAAAGTCGAATAATCAAAAACGGATAAATAACGAGTAAGATACGAGTAAATAAAAATCTGTAAATTTCATGCAAAGCTGTCATAAAGAACGAAAAGTCGCGGGTAGCATACTTTGAGCTTGAATTCATGGCCTTTAGGGTTAAAACTATAGGCTGTAATAGTTTAGATTATTGTAGCCAGGACTAGTAGCTTCCTACAGCCCCTGAAATGATCTAAAAAGGTGTCGTTATGAGAAAGTTATTGTCCATGAAAAACCTGACCTTGTGGCTATTACATTCTGAAATATCCTGAATTTTTACCAAGTCTGAAAACAGTCAATCTTCGCGACCGGCCTACTTGGGCACTGTTTTGAAGGCAGTTAATGTCCAAGTGGGATAAAATGACAAACTAACTTTTTAAAGTACATAACTTCTTGATTTTAGAAAGTCTAGACTCGTATTCTTAGGTTCTATAACGAATGAGTTGTGGGTCAACAAAGTAGGCAACTTGTAAATATTTGGAACTTCTGAAAACATAAAAATAAATATTTTACTTTTTCGTAACTCACGTTTTAACATGTAAAACTTAACGCAACTGTGACGGGTGGATTAGGACTGATATTATTGCATTTGCACAATTGGCAACGCTATTTTCATTATTCAAGAAAGGGCATATTATTAATTTAGGTTGCGGTAGAGTTTTCCGTGCCTCGTGTCCTCCGTGCTTACTTTTCATTGACGATATTACTATTACTAGATGTGAGTTTATAGCCCCCATGTTTTACTCCTTGTTTTAACCATATATTTTTGAGGTGAGAACATGCTTGTTTAACATAATTCATTACATGGTATGTTTCAAACTTCATATTACATGTTCATTTACAAACTCATTTACAAATTGATTTACATACCATTACATATCTCACGATGAGAATACAATACTTGATTTCATTTTGGAACGCAAAGTGGACATTTTAAAAACTGATTATAAGTGTTTGCCTAAGTAGCGATAACCCACTGAGCCCACTATCAAGACCTTCAATATACTGGATTGTAAGCGCGAATGATATAAATAGATTCTATTTGGGATTGTACAAATCCCCATCGGGAGAGTTGCTCACACTGGTGTTTACGGGAGTGAACCGAACGGATGTTATAATCAAAGTCCGGATTTTGGGATGTTTCGGGTTGAACATCATCACGGGCAATGTGGCAATGTTTATATTGCATTCATACATGTCGAGCTTCAATGTCATGAGCTTAGGGAAACGTAATTACATTTTTTGATGGGTGCGCAGGTTGCATAATCACAGGGTAATCTTGAGGTCCTGATTTATACATAAACAAACCTATGAATTCACTAACTTTATGTTGACGTTTTAAAGCATGTTTTTCTCAGGTCAATGAGGTACAAGAGCAAAGAGATACTTTGGTGGTCAATCATTGTGGAGTCATTGCATAAAGATTTAGAGGCATTACATTTTGAAAATATTTGTCGTGATCTAAAATCTTTACATTTTCAAGGATGAACAAGTTAAGTCGTTGAGCTTTTGTAACAACATTTATTAAATCCAATGTATCATTTTCAAATGACTCATTTAGAGGTCGTTCTCTCATGTCTTGTGCAATGGTATTATGAAGTAACGCTCCTGGAACATCATTTTCGCTGCGACTCATTTTGGGGGTGTTACATAAGCTCCAGAATGTGCGCCTTTTGCTATCTTTCACCAATTAATCCATAATTACTGCAATTCTCAAATATAAACGATTAAGTAACAATTCTTTGCAATAACTATACAAAATGGGTTAATATCGTGGGATAAATAATGCTATAAAATAGACGTTATTTGATGTCATAATGGATTTAAGATGGCAAATGGCCATCTTGACTATGAGGGCAAGAAGGTTTTTGAAGAATACAGGAAGGAAGCTTACTGTTAATGGCAATGAGACTATTGGTTTTGATAAGTCCAAAGTGAAGTGCTACAACTGCCACAAGAGGAGACATTTTGCTAGGGAGTGCAGAGCTCAAAGAAATCAAGACAAAAAGAACAAAGAAAGCTCAAGAAGAAGTGTGCCTGTGGAAACATCTATTTCCATAACATTGGTGTCATGTGATGGTCTTGGTGGATATGATTGAAGTGATCAGGCAGAGGAAGGGCCTAATTATGCACGCATGGCTTTCTCATCTTCAAGTCCTGAGGTATCTAATGATTCTATTTGTTCAAAAACTTGTCTGGAAACTGTAGAATCTCTTAAATCTCAAAATGATCAACTTTAAAAGATTTAAAGAAATCTGAGTTAATGGTTCTAGGTTATAAGACAGGTTAAAAGTCAGTGGAAGAAAAACTTGAAGTTTATAAAGCAAATGAGTCTATTTATTTACAAGATATTAAGGGCTTAAAATTTGAAATTCATATAGGAGAAATAACTATTAGAGATCTTAGGAAGAAGCTTGAAATAGTTCAAAAAGAAAAATATGACATTCAACTAAATGTAGATAAATTTAAACATGCATCTAAAAGTTTAAACAAGCTCGTAGAGTGTCAGATAGTTGACAATTGCAAGAAAGGTTTAGGCTATGAAAATTATAATGCAGTTCCACCTCCCTACACAAGAATTTTCATGCCTCCAACACCTGACTTGTCTTTTACTGGTTTAGATGAGTTTGTTAATGAGCCTATAGTTGAGAACTATAAAGCTATGTCTAGTGAAGAAGAGCCTAAGGTAGTAAGGAAGAATGATGATGCCCCAATTATTTAAGAATGGGTGTCAGATGATGAGGAAGAGGATGTGTCTCAGCCTAAAATTGAAAAGAAAATAGTTAGGCCTAGTATTGTTAAGATAGAGTTTGTCAAATCTAAATAACAAGAAAAAACTGCTGGGAAAACTGTTAAACAAGTTGAGCAACATAGGCAAAACACTCACAGTTCAAGAGGCAATCAAAGAAATTAGAACAATATGATGTCTCAAAAACTAGGAAGCAATTTTGAGATGTTTAATAAGGCCTGTTATGTGTGTGGAAAATTTGATCATTTGCAGGTTGATTGCAATTACCATCAGAAACAGTTTCAAAATAAAAGGATGGTCAAACCGGTTTGAAACAATTCTTAAAGGGTGAATCATCAAAACTTTGCTAAAAAGACTCACCCCTGTGCTAAAAGGAACTTGATTCCAAGAGCAGTACTAATGAAGTCTGGTTTAGTATCAGTTAATACTGCTAGACAAGTTAATGCTACTCACTCAAAAATGTAACATCCGAGAATTTTCGAAATTTTGAATGACGATTTCAATCTTTGACTTTTAGGATCTGTCTTGACTTATAAGAACGACCATCTAAATCACGTTTTCACGACTCGGACTCTAAAGCAATTTGATGTGGAATGATATTCCTGACAACTTTTTAGTTTTGACCGAGACCCGAAAACAGTCAGAAGGTGACTGAAATGCCCTCACAAGATTTTAGAATCAAGAACGAGTACCGGCACAAAAATAATTAAATTTGTTCTGTTATTTAATTATCAGTATTTATTTAATAAAAATATTAAATAAATTATTCATCATTTTAATGAAAAGCGTTGTGATAACGCAAATGCTCGAGCTTAAATCCATTCTATTGCGGACAAGACGTAACCGGTTCACAAAACGAATAACAGATATTTTATTTAATGTTATAAAATATTTCTGAAATATTATCAAATAAATACTCATTTTTATCGGAAAAATGATTTGAAAAACAATGGCGCGAGTTTCGCGACTCGAATCATCCGTTAAGTCGTCCAAACAAGTCCCGAACCACTTTTATCAAAACTATATAAAGAAAGTTACAAAATGAACCCTCAACTATATTAAACTTATCACTTTATATTAAAGTTTTAATATAAATATAAAATTTTATATTAAAATTTTTAATAAATCATTTCATATAATAAAAAAAAACACACACACAC
>BQNB010205257.1:0-10630 GCA_026074375.1 Tanacetum coccineum | reverse complement strand
AGGTTAGGACAAGTTTTGTACTCGGTTTGTTTGATAGTCTTATTTTAGCAAGAAAACAAAATCTGGTACATGTGGAGGTTTGTTCAATGGTCCCCAATGTCGTAGAGGTTTGACAGTTTTCGTAGAGGTTTGGCTGTCGTAGATTTGGCAGGTTTCATAGAGGTTTGGCAGTTTTCATAAAGGTTTGGCTGTCATAGAGGTTTGGTTGTCGTAGAGGTTTGTTACAGGTTTGAAGCGGTTTATTATATTCTATTGGTCAACCTAAACGAAACTCTGTCCAAATCAAAACTTCGCGGCGGTTTGGTAAGTTAAGAAGCGTTTGGCAATTTTTGTGGCGGTTTGTTCACAAAGCCAGAGGTTTGATACTTCGTGGAGGTTTGCCAACTTCGTGGAGGTTTGCCAACATCGTGGAGGTTTGCCAACTTTGTGGTGGTTTGCCATTCCATACTTAAACAAATTTCCGTATAACACAAAATTGGACCATTAATCAACAAGGACTTATAACTTAAACTTGAACTTAAAAGATCTTTAATCCAACAACAACAAACCTTAATCCAAACAAATATTTTTTCACGGTTTCTTCTTGACTTTGTAAAATCCCGTAAAAGCTTATTCTTTTCTGGTATAATTCATAGATTTGTAAAATCCCTAGGACTTAATCATATTTACTTTATTCAAAAGCAAATCAAAACCACTAATCACTAAAACGATCATATCTTATCATTTCACATCACTTTTGCAATGTCGACTCAACAAGACATCAATACTATTAGAGCACAACGACTTGCAAACACACATGATCTTTTAGCATTAATGGCAAACACTCAGACACCGTTTCACCCAGATCAATCATCACTCATTACCTACTTACAACATCCACAACCCAACAACAACTTTGTCCTACAACCTTCATTCAACGCGAACTACATGCAACAACCAATGCAAAATCCTAAAGATATCTCAGATCCCACAACTACAATAGACATGGCACTCACTTGTACTCATGGATAAGGCATTTACTCTAAACGACACCACTCCAACAAACAACAGCCAAAGAAGTTCATCAAACCCTAACAACATGGAGATTGCACAACCGGGTATGAATATGGATCAAGACAGACAAATGCTAATGGTTGAAGATAATGTTGGGAACCAGTTTAGACCGAATGCAGTGCAGAATGTCTGGAATCAGGTTGTTCTAAATGCAGTTTAGAATCCGGGTGTACAAAATGTTGGAAATCAAAATGGGCTTAGTGTTGAGCCAGGGATTGCAAATCAGTATAGGATTGGAAATGTTGTAACAGCACGGGCTGAGGGTAATGGTAATGGTATCAATGAAAATCAGATAAGGTGTTATAACTGTTAGGGAATGGATCATTATGCTAGGAACTGCACAGTAAAGCCAAGGAAAAAGGATGCTGCTTATCTTCAGACACAGCTGCAAATTGCTCAAAAGAAAGAAGCAGGGATCCAACTCAATTATGAGGAATTTAACTTCATGGTTGCTGCAGGTGCCTATGACGAGCTTGAGAAAGTAAATGTGAACTGTACTTTATTGGATAATTTGCAGCAAGCATCGACATCGGGTACTCAGATTGACAGCGCTCCCGTCTATGATTCAGATGGATCAGTTGAGGTACACCATTATGAAAATTATTATGATAATGATATATTCAATATGTTTACTCAAGAAGAGCAGTATACTGAGCTACTCGAGCCCATTCCTGAACCACGCCAAGTACCACAAAATGATAGTATAGTTATTTCTGAGGTTTCTAGTGTGGAACAAGGTGGGGGAACAGTAGAACAACATTCTGCAACAGTTGAGGAAACACGTGCTTATTTTGAATAATTATATAACAATTTGGCAATTGAAGTTGAGAAAGTCAACTCGGTCAATCGCAAAATGAAGGAAACAAATGTTGATATGACCACTGAGCTTGCTAGATATAAAAATCAAGAAAAATATTTTGAAATTAGTCAAGAAAAATATGACAAACTTGAAAGGTGTTATCAAAAGTCTGTTTATCAAGAGCAATGTCTTACTAAAAAGATAAATGCACTCCACTTAAGTTCCGGTAAACAAATAACGACTTTGAATGAGAAAATTGCAAATTTAAATAACCAGCTTTCAAAAGAAAAGTCAACCGTTTCTTCTGTTCAAGAAGAAAAGAAAAGGTTGAAGTGTGATTTTAAAATTTGCGAAGACGAGCTTCTTGATAAACAAATTCAACTTGAGAATAAAATAAAGGAATTAGATAATATTTTGGTAAAAACGGGTCAATCGATTCAAACGATGCACATGCTTTCACCTAAGCCAGACTCGTTTTACCACACCGAACAGAAAATGGCTTTGGGTTATCAAAATCCTTTTTATCTCAAGCAAGCTCAGCAGAAACAACAGAGTTTGTATAATGGCAAAGTTCTATTAGAAAAGCATGATCCTCCTGTTGTGTATGATTCAGAGGAGACACTGCAACTTGCTCAAGAGAGTCGCTTAAAAATGAAACAATTAAACAAAGAAATAAAACCGGCAAATTATACAAAGATTAATCATCTTTCGGGGGTTTTTGTTTCTCAAACGGCCAAGTCACGTGAAGAGTTGTATTTTTCAAATACTTCCAAAACGGCCAATGTTTCTAAATCAATTTCAATACCAAATGAAGAGTTTTCGGATGATACTACACCAAGTGTTGCACAAAAATTTCTAAATGAGGTAAAAAGCACCATTGTGACTCTTCAACGTGTTGTCAAGCAAAAAATGACTTTAGATATACACAATTGATCGTCTTCTGTTCACCAAGAGATTCACAAAATTATAAAAGATGAAATTTTCCCTATCGTTAACCAAGTTGATGCTAGAGTGCAAAATTTCGAAATACAATTTTTGAAAGAAGCAACCAAATTTGTTCGAGACTTCAAATCTCTTGCAAATGAAGCTGATTAATCTCTTGCTAAGCACAAGGCATTGGAATTGGAAATTAAGCGTCTCTTAAGAGCAGTTGTCAGTCAAGATATTATGTCTATTGTGCAAAGTAACTCTGTTGTAGATACATTCGATCTCCAGACTAAGCTTGAACGTACGAAAGAACGATTTAAAAATTGTATCATTAAAAAAGAGAATGAATATGCTAAACTTTAGAATGATTGGTACCAAAAATGCGAAGAATGCAAAAACGACAAAATCTCGTATGATAAAGCTTATAATGCCATGCAACAAAAGATCGAACGGTTGCAAGCTCAGCTGGGAGATCTCAAGGGTAAAAGTAAGGATACTCCATGTGTATCAGATACCCTTGATCCTTTGTCTCAGAAACTTGAAAATGAAAACGTAGAATTAGAGTTTCAGGTTCGGAATTATGAAAAAGAAAATGAATATCTTAAAACAACATACAAGAACCTTTTAGACTCTATCAAAGTGACACAGGCTCAAACCAAAGCAATAATTGACTCTTTTCAAGATAAAGTACATGACACGATTTATGAAAATGCTAAGTTAAGAGCTCAATTATTTGATAAGTTTCTGAACGAAAGGACACCACCAAAGGTACGAGTGTAAATACTCAGTTTTGCAAGCAAGCAATTTTGGGAAAGCCACCTTCTTCTTCTGGATCAAAACTATATTCTGTAACTACTTTTCCAAAATTTAAGGGTCTTCCCAAGATCGATGAGTCACATGCTTTGTCAAAACCAGTCACTTCAAACTCGGCACCTTCCTCTCGAGAATCAAATGTTGTGAACAATGAAAAAGTGATTGCTCCAGGAATCTTTGTAACACCCCTAAAATCACAACGCATCGGAATACCACATGGGGTGCTACTTTATAGCATAAAGTACAAGTTACAGAAAACGACTCTAAGTGAGACGTTTTGAAAAGTCAACCATTCGATAATTTTTATAAAATAGCAGAGTTACAATAGGTCCCATTTGTAATGCAATAGAAAACATTTTTGAAACATTTGTCAAATGATACTCAAATTATAAAGCCTTCAAAAATATACCCGCGCGACTCGAATGCTCCCATGCTCCACTAGCAAAATAATAACCTGAGAAAATACATGCAAAAACGTCAACAATAATGTTGGTGAATTCATAGGTTTAAGTAAAAGCAGTATTGAAATAATTCAAGTAGTATTTCAGTAAGAAAAGTAGCATTACAACATTTATAAGAATTAGTTTCGAAATCCAAGTAGTGATTCAATAAATCAAGAAACGTTTAGTAGTGGACCACAAAATTTAAGTAATGAGGCGATAATGAAACATATTCATATGTCAAAACAGCTATTATTGCACTAAGCTGAAGACACCGAACATTAACATATGTTGTGAGAGGGAGTTGGTGTTGACAAACATCCAAGTGTTCTTCTCTGAGAGTTGGTGCGGCCAAACACCCAAGTGTTTATCTCTCTTAGAGTTGATGTTGCCACACACCCAAGTATTATTTAAAATGTAATGGCGTCCGAAATGTAAAACAAGCATGTAATCTCCCTAAGGAGTTTAAGGAAACATTTAAGTAGTAAAGAGGGGCTATGAACGCAAACTGTCAGTTATAAGTACTTGTGTATATAAAAACAATTTAGCATGTATCACGCATGTATTAAAAATCATGTAGTAAGCAAGTAAAAGCTCTAGTAAAATAGTCACGTAACGCTTAAGTAGTAAAAATCAATAAGTTTACTTAGTAAAATGAGCATGTATTCTCACCCCGAAAACAGTTTATGAAAACCATTAAAAGAGAAAAGGTTGGGCTATGAACTCACAAAGAAGCAATGAAGTATCGAACGAGAAATCCAATAAGGAGAGAACGGCGACAACGTCTCACCCACGACCTATAATAATGGTGCGCGTATAAGAATATATTTATAAGAAAAATGCATAAAATGTATAAGTATGTAAAATATATATATTCTGACATATATGAAAAATCTTATATCGTAGAATCCATGAGTGCGCCAAACTTACTTATTTATACCCACTAAAATGATCCGCCTTATGTTTAACTCCATTTTAACCCATTCCGACTAATATGTAATTTTAATGAAAATTACCCATTTTAACCCATTATAAAGATTAAGACATCTAGATGCGAACGGAAATGAATAACTAACTTATTAGTTGTAATTTCAGCTTTAGTTAATATATTTTACGCCTAATTATTCTCCATAATGCTAATTGACCATTAAAAGAATTTCGACAAAAGTTTGACTGTTTATTATAAATTTTTCTTAAGTCTGACCCGTCCAAAACGACCCGCTAAATTATGTTATTAAATATGTGGTATAATAGCGTTTGACATAAAACGACATTCCAGACAACTTTTCAGTTATACCCGAGACCCAAAACTCGACCGAACATGATAAAAACACTCTTACAAAATTCTGCACAAACCATATTTTTCTTAAAATAATGTAGTATCTATTTATAAGCTTTTTGATCCGTTAATATGCGTTTTTGGACTTAGATATCCTTGCGGAAAGGTAAAACGACATTTTAAACAACTTTTATGTTTCGGCCGAAGGCCGAAACGGACTAAAAAATGACCGTTTTGCCCCTTTAAAATTCTACGCAACTTTAGTATATACTATTTTTCTAACCCCCGGCTTGGCCTAACTTCTTCGTTTTAAATAGTTAATTCATGGAATTTATACCGGTTAAGCGAAACGGCATTCCGGACGACTTTTGTGTTTCGCCGGAAGGCTAAAACGGACTTGAAAGTGGCCGAAATGGTCATTTAAAATTCTGCGCAGCTTACTAAAATACTTAGTGCTGATATAGTATATATTTAATTTTCCAAATTTCAATCGACCATAAAAACTTCGTTTTTTGGAGTTACGGGACGATCCGCCTAACGAATCGTTCATAAAAAAAAGGCCTATCATATTCTTAAATCAAAAACCAGTTTTTACATTTTATGACACCCAAAACACGCTTCGTAACTTTCTGCAGTAAATTGTCTATTCCGACACTATACCAAACGCCACTTTTACTTCACCAAAACTTCACAACGTGCCTAAACCAACCTATCTCTGACATCTAAACAAATTTCAATCATTCCAATTCATCATTCACTTAATCTGACACATGCACAAGTGGATCCATGGATTCTAAGTATAATTTTATACACATGCATACATAATAAAAATTAATCAATACATATATGTAAAGAAAATACTTACAAACAATAGGGAATAAAGGAAAGAAGATCAAACACAAACCCTCTTGGGTTCTCCTTTTGAGCCGAACCCACAAACCCCAAAAAACAAAACACTTATTTGATTTTTTACTACACCAAATCTTGCATACACACTTAGAATCAACCCATTGTAACACCAATTGTACTTAATTTGATCAAACCCTTAAAAATCAAAAACTAAGAAAAATCAAGAACTTGTTGCATGTTTGATTTTTGTGTTGGGGATGATAGTAGAAGTGTTTTATGGTGGTAGATGATCTTGGATCATGGTGGTGGTGTGGTGTCGAATGGTACAGAGAAGAAAGGGAAAGCCAACAAAAACCTTACTGTGTGTTTTATTGATGTCGACTTATAAAAAAAATAAAAGGGATTGTTTGGGTCGGTTATGTATAAAAAAGAAAGGGAAAGCCAACAAAAACCTAGTTTATGTTCCTGGGAATTCTATAGCTAATTGGGTCTAAGTCACAGGCTTAAAGCCCATTAGATATCAAGCCCGGCCCATGGAAGCCCACTTAAACCCATGGCCGGCCAATGTACACTTCCAAGTGTGGAGAAGGAGTTGGTTCTCTTTCTCTCTTCGAAGCTAATCAACCATTCTTTTGTTTTCTCTCCAGTTCTCTCTCTCTCTAAATATCTCTCTCTCTCTAGAAATCTCTTCCAATTCGTGTATGTGTTTGTGATATTGATAAGTCTATCATTTCTTCAAAAAAAAGATGGAAGTATATGAACAGAGCACTCAGCAAAAAGTTTGGCCACCTACATTATATATTATATAATATATATAATTATATTAAACATCAGAAACTATTCACATGAATAGTAAAAAAGAATTAAAAAAAATTAAAACCTTCACAATGAATAGTAACAATGAATAGTAGAATAATATTAAAAAAATCAAAAAGTTACAAGACGCACCCTCAAGTTTTCTAAAAGTTACAAAACTGACCTTCAACGTTTACCTATTTACGACTTTTTTATATAACAAACATTATTTATCAAATATGGAACGCATATCTATCGATTCATTCAGAAAAAAATGTCATTGAAAAGATCGTCGAATTGCGAACAAAACAAGCTCAATATTGCAACGCTTCTGACATGGCGAACGATTTTATAAAAACGCTGAAGTTTAATATATATTTTTAAATTATTTACGGAAATAGTCTTTGAGGTTATCGGTTCATTGCAAAGTGAGTCCTAACGACCGACAAATAGTAATTGGCGTTATCGATCAATTGCGAAAATAGTCTCGCACGCTCCGCGGCAACGCGCGAGTTACGAATCTTGTACCCAATTATGAACTTGGCATGATTCAAATCATTTTTGTTTTTTTTGTAAAATGGAAAATATCATCCAACTTAGTTATGCTTTGTGTTTTAAAAGAGGGTCATGTTATTGCTACCCCCTGCCACGAATACCCCCAAATACCCGTTGTATTGACAGGACAAGACAATTTTTTTATGTTTTTTCGTTTCGTATTTTTCACATTTTACAGTTTTTGACTTATAAAACTTTATAACTTCTGTTCCGCATTTTTTTCGGTAGTTTTACCCATTTTATTAACAAGACAACTTTCTGCTTCGTATTTTTCATGTTTTACTACTTTTGACTTATCAAACCTTATATTTTACGTTCTGTTTTTTTTATTTCACAGTTTTATGATACAAACAAAATTAAAAAAAAATAAAAATTAGAAGAGATATTGGCAACACTTTTGGGGGTTCTTAATAACCAACCCCTAAAAAGAAGAGCTTTTGATATTGAAAAATATGAGAACAAAAACCTTGAACTAGAGGGAAGGGGAAACTTTGGTCTAGGGATGGTCATTGCTACAGCTGATGAGAAGAATTTTCAGTTTGGCTTGTCATACATGTCTTTTGCCATGTAAAAACATCTCTGTAATTCATGCTCCTTCCTTCTCATAAAAAGTGTCCATCTTTCTATTTATGTTTGTCCCAAAAAAATGTCTAGTTTTTATTTTTGGATAGTAATTATTACCAGTTTTCGTAATTTACCATTATAATTAGAACGTGCATTAATTATTCATTCCTAATTTATATATTAACTATGAGGGTAAAAATGACTTTTTATCAATCAAAACTATCATTAATTACGCATATCATAATTTGTCCATTTTTTGTTTGTGGACACTCTTTTTGGGACGGAGAGAGTATTATTTTTGTACAAGACATGCGGAGTTCATATGAAAAATATATATAATATGTGTTTATTAATATATATTTTTGAAAAAAAAAACTTTCGGAATACACTACTAAACTACCTAATAACTTTAAAATAAACCACACGGTTAAAGACGTACAATTCTATGAAATATTGAAGCTATATAAATTATCCTATACTTTTTTGCTATTTATGATTATTTTATATAACGAATTTTCTTTGTCAAATATCTAACAAATATCCAGCGACTTATTTGATAAAAAATATATCGACGAGAAGACATATTACGAACAAAACGAGCCAAATATTGATACTCTTTTGTAATACGTACGATTTTGTAAAAAATGTCGAAGTTTAATATATATTTTTGAATGAAAAAAACTTTTAAAACACACTTTTAACCTACCTATTAACTTTAAAAACATAATATATCAAATCCAAATAGCTTCGTTGCAACGCGAGGGGCATACCATCTTTTCCATCACATTAGTTATAAATACAATCTTCAATAAAAAAATTCTTAGCATATAAATTTACCATAAAAGATCATTTAAATATAAAGAAACTCAAAAACACACAACTAGCAAAATACATTTTTAACAAACAAAAAAAAAATAATCTCGTTGCAACAAACAAGTAGCATTCTTCCTTGTTAACATAACATATAAGTGAAAATGTAACACCCCCAAATTGGGTCGCAGCGGAATAAGGGTCTGGGGCGTGTTACTTCTCAGATCACTAGCACAAGATATATATTGAACGACAATTAAAAGTCGTTTTAAAACTGATACATTGGATTTAACAAAATGTTTACAAAAGCTCGAAGCTTCACTTGTTTACTTGTTATTATTACAAAGATTTCCAGCCCATAACAGATATACAAAATGTAAAGCGACTAAATCTTTAATGTTGGACATCCAAAACATAACCACCAATGTATCCCTTTTGCACCCCGTGCCCTAATGATCTCCTGAAAAACATTGCATTTAAAACGTCAACATAAAGTTGGTGAATTTCATAGGTTTATGTAAATGTATAAGCAGGACCGCAAGACTTTCCCCGTGATAATGCAACAGATGCAGACATCACAAAATGTAATTACGTTTTCCTAAGCTCATGACACCGAAGCTCGACATAAATGAATACAATATATAAATATTGCCTACATTGCCCGTGACGATGTTCATCCCGTAACATCCAAAATCCGACATGATATACGTTCGTTTCCAGTGATAGCTAGTCACCCGAACGGGGAGGTCAATCCCAAATAGATCTATCTATAATCATTCGCGCTCACATTCCAGTAATTGACAGTTCATGATTCATGGGCATAGTGGGTTATCGCTACTTAGGCAAAACGTAATCATGATAAAATATACACTTGCGTCCAATTTGTAAAACATGCATATGTTTCTCACCCTAAAAACTTGTAAATCAATAATTGTAAAACATGGGGCTATGAACTATGACATAATACTCGTTAGATTTCATAAAATCATAACTATGACATAACATATACACATTAAATAAAACGAGATCACATCACACAGTGAAATGTATAACTGTTATTGAAATTATTCAATGCAACTTGAGGTGCATACAATCATAGCGAGTTTTTAGGATAATTACATGCATTTGTGTGGTAATCTACCCTGTAGATTTTACCATAATTTAACGAATCTTTAATCGTAAAGTATTCCCTTTTGAGGTCATCATGAAAAAGATGAGGGAATAACACTATTTTGTGGCGCACTCTTGTAAAGAGGCCTTATATTCAGTTTTGATTGATTCTCCCAAATCTTTTGCAATTAAATGGATCTCAACATTAAGAGTCCAAGGGAAATAATCTTTTCCAAAATGTCAAATATAGGAAAATCTATTCGAACGCTTTGAGTTTGACATTTTAACTACATAAAAAACTGGCAATTATATCAATGTATAACTATAATAATAACTTTGACATCAAACACCAAAAACTAGTATAACATAAGTTTATGTTACATCTTATTAATGCATGTAAAAAGAGTCAATAACTTTTTTAAAAAGATATGAGACACCAATATATGCGAATTCTTGAACTTTTTTGTGATATAGTCAATTATATGACCCGATTAAGTGCCTGGGTTGACCCGACGGAAAACCCGGGTTGACCTGTCAGAAAACCCGCGGGTTCCGGCGGGTTAACCCGGCTCGACCAGTTATTTATTTTTATTTTTAACTTTTTTTTTGTTTTTTTTAATTTTAAAAAACCCTCAC
>BQNB010205255.1:0-10630 GCA_026074375.1 Tanacetum coccineum | reverse complement strand
TATACTAAATTTTATATTTTTCCTAGACACTAAATGACAAAAGAAAATTTTATAAAAAAGAAAAATATTTTTTTATTAATTTTCTGATTTTTTTATGAATTTATAAAGATTAATAACTAATTAAAACTAAGAAAATAGAAAAAGACAAAAAATAAAAGTTATAAAAATTCTGAAAAAATAAAATTAAATAAAGAAAAAGTTAACAATTCTAAAAATATAAAAATGCCCAAATTTTACTGTTTATATAAAAAGTAATTAAACTAATTAAATCTAAACCTAATTTAAATTAATTAAATTAAATAAACTAACTAAAGTTAACCTAAGGGACTAACAGTGAAAAGGACACAAGGACAAACGGGGTAACAGGCTAACTAACCACAGGGACTAACAATGTTAACTATGAAAAACAAAATTACACAAATGGTCCCTGAAGCACTACCCCGATTACAAATCAAGTCCAACTAGCTTATTATCAAAAAGCTATCAAAGCAAAGTTGATAAGGGGCTTAAGGGGAACAATTTTCATAAAAGGTGCATAAGCTGTAGGGGTCTAAATAAGCCAGAAACATGAGCTTTTTGGGCTGACAGAACTTAATAAGCTTATGAGCTTATTTTGCTTTTTCTTTGAGGTTTAAGCTAACAAAATAAGCTAAACTATGGGGGACAGATAAATAGGGATAGGGGAGTCCTAATTATAAGCTATGGAAATCTAATAAGCCCTAAAATAAGCTGGGGAAGTACTTAAGTTATGTTAACAGCTTATTATAAAACAGAAAAATGGGGACTTTAAGGCCTAAATAAGCTAAACTAAAGGGGGAAATAAGCTATGAGATTTCAGGGATTTAAAGAACTAGTAATAAGCTACAATAAAAAGCTAAAAATCCTAAGGGCTTAATACAAAATAAGCTAGATAAAAGGGGCTGAAAATGGTGCTCAGCACCAGGGTAAATACAACAGTGAACAAGGGGTCTCTTTTGAGCTTATGCAATAAGCTCTAAAGAGCTTATTAGCCAAAACCAACCACAAACAGAATTAAAGGGGTGGTCAATGAGCTTATTTTCAAAACTTGAGAGCTTAGGGCTTAATTAAAGCTGCTGATAATGGGGCTTAAACTTGGGGGTTCTTAAAAAAATTGCAAAGACAAATTTTGACTTATATTGTCAAATTAAAGGGACAGCAACAAGGGCTTGGGTAAATGGCTAGAAACAACACCAAAGAGCACAAAAACAATGTGCTTAAGCTGCTTATGCAGCTTGAGCACTTAAGCTCAACTATTACTTGGTGAGATTTAAAAGGACAGAACAAGGGCTAGGTTAAAGTGGCTAGAAACACAATAAATAGGCACAAAAACAATGTGCTTAAGCTGCTTATGCAGCTTGAGCACTTAAGCTCAACTTAGCTTATTGAAAATTTGACAGAATTCAAAAGACATTTAAAAACTTATTTTAAAACTAAAATTGGTAATTAAAATGGCTTAATTAAACCTACACACTCAGCCAAAGTTGGCTGAGTGCACTTGACCCATGCAAAACCCCATATGACCCATTTTCAAGGCTAAACCAAACACCCCCTTAATTTATAAAAAAGGGTGTTTTAACTGATTTTTGGTAAAAGAGGGCACATATAATTGATCTTAGGTTAATTTTAATAACTTTTAACACATATTTAACCAAGTTAAACAGATTTAAAACAACTTGAATGATATTTCAAATTTCGACAAATGCAATTTTCTCAAACACTCTTAACTTCTCATTAACATTAAAGAAATTACATAAAACTTTTAAAGTGAACTGAATTACAATACTTGCCTTAAAAAAAACTTAATTAAAATATTTAAACTAAAAAAAAGGTAAAAAGGGTGTAAGTTGCTCGGCTTGGTCTTCTTTCTTTTATAGCAGCTCCTTTGCCTTCTCTTTGCCTTGGGACGAGCTTGCTGTGTGTGTACAATGCATCCAAGGCAATCCTAGCCCTCCATGGGCTTCTCTTCATTTTCAGCCATGGATGTTGACTTCGGGTTGTGTGATTTTGCCAGGGAAAGGGTTATAGGGTCATTGGGTTGTGGGGAAAGGTGAGGGGTGAGCTGGGAGAGGTACTTGAGAGGTGGTTTGGAGCTGAAACTGTGGGAAAGGGGTGGTATGGATTTTGGCGGGTACGGGGTTGTACAGTTTTATGGTTGCAGGATTTTAAAAGGAAACTTTGGAGATGGTGCAAAAACAGTCCCTCATCTTTTCTTCTCTTTTCACTTTCTTTCTAGCCCGAGTTTTAGTTATAACAAAGGTTTAGAAAGTGGCAGTTATGGCCCTTGTGGTTTTATAACAAAAGATTAAAGAAGGTTTTGGTGTATTGCAAAAATGGTCCCTCTGGTTTATAACTAAAAGAAATAAAAAAGGTTTGAAAAATTGCAAAAACAGTCCTTGTGTTTTATTTCTCTATTTTTCTCTTTATAAAACACTTTTAAAACTTGGCATTTTCGGCCCTTTTCTTTATTTTTACCATTTTTCTTTTATAAAAAACTTTTAAAAATGACAACTTTAGTCCCTAAAGTTTTGTAAAAAGGATTAATGGGCTTTTGTTGGGCTTGGGTTTGGGTTTGGGCCCAATAAGGTGTGTGGGCTTGTATTGGGCCCAATTGAGTGTGTCTGGGCCCAATAAGGTACAGGTTTGGTTATTGGGCTTTTTCAAGCCCAATAAGGTTATGAAGTGGGTTTTGTGTGTACAATGGCTGAGATTGGCTGTAACTGGGCTAGGATTGGGCCTTCAAAGTCTTCACAGTCTTTGTCAATTGCACACAAATGGGCTGTTGTAATTGATTGAGGGCCCATTTGGTCTTCACAGTCTTCATAGTTATACTATTGGGCTTTCCCGGCCCATCAGATGGGTTAAGATTGCATTCAATAGTATTCTTCAGTTCCGGCTCCGGTTTGACTGCTGATTCTTCAGTATTGACTCTGACTTTGGCATTTTTGGACTTTGGCCTTGATTTTGCACAGTCTTTTCCATTCCATGCTCAGTTTTGTCATTTTGGCTTGGTTTTCTGTCTTTTTGTTGATATCCACTTCCTGCACAATACAAATGCAAAACAAACATATATTTGGCAGTTTTTGTCTGTTTTTGGTCATTTAAGCTCGTTTTTAGAGGTAAAAAATATGTGTAATTAAGCACTTATCATTGCATAATGCCTATCTTTTCATAATGAGCTTTGAGAGTTGCATTCTTGAATTCAGTGCCATTATCAATCCGAATCTTGCAAACTTTGGCTTTGTAATTCAATTGAGCTTGAGTAATGAATTTCTTGATGATCTATGGAGTTTCATCTTTTGAACGAAGAAAATAAACCCACGTGAATCTAGAAAAATCATCCACTATCACAAGAATATACTTCTTTCCATTGACCGAAGCTACTCTCATTGGACCGCACAAATCCATATGAAGTAATTCCAATATGGAGTAATCACTTGGAATCAATTTAGGTGGATGATTCGCGAACGGTATACACTTATATAGCAACCCTAATACAGATTCTGACCGAATGCCCTTGACCAAGGCAAAAGGTCAAATTCCACAAAAGGATAAAATACACAAGATAGAATCAATGATAAAAAGATTCCGGAAGAGATATTCCCGGGTCGTATGTCCCAACGAGGCTGCAATTGAAAGTAATCCTGGTTTGATGAGAAATTGAATGATGGAGAATATATGATGGAAACACTGATATAATTACAACTAAAATTAATTAAATAAAACCTAATTTAATCTACGGGAAACGTTTAAGACCATATAAAGCTTTCTTTAATTTATAAACATGATTCGGTTTTTCAAAATCAATGAATCCTGGAGGTTGTGCCACATATACCACCTCATTGATAAAACTGTTCAGGAATGCACTTTTTACATCCATTTGGAATAATTTAAAATCTAAGGCGCAAGCATAGGCTAATAATATCCTAATAGATTCAAGTCTAGCAACTGAGGCATAAGTTTCATCATAATCGACGCCCTCTTGTTGGTTGTAGCCTTGAGCAACTAACCTAGCCTTATTTCGAGAAACAATACCGTTCTCATCTAACTTATTCCTAAACACCCACTTAGTTCCTATAATTTTCATATTCTTAGATTGTGGAACTAACTCCCAAACGTTGTTAGCAATGAATTGATTATTTCTTTTTTTTTTCTCTTGCATGGAGATTATCAACTTTCATTTAAGGCTTCATTCACATTCTTAGGTTCATATAGTTCGATATAAAACAAAAGAGTTATTTTGGTTTTGGGCTCTGAGACCTAGGGTTCGTTGGTTATGGTTCCTATAACATTTTTCTTAGGGGATGGATCCTAGATTCCTTAATATTGACTATTTCGTCAATCTCTAATGTTTCATCCTCAACAACATTTTCTAGGTTTTTCTTTTCGATTTCCCTAATAGCTTCTTCTTTTCATCTATGTCTATTCATCCACCAAGGAAGATGTATAGAGCAGTGGGGGGGGACGGGGGTGGAGGAGTTTCATCGAATGTCACGTTGAGTGATTCTTCAATTTTCCTAGTGTGTTTATTAAGAATGATATAGGCTTTACTGTTTTGCGAGTATCCTAAAAAGACACCTTCGTATGACTTTGGGTCAAACTTGGTAAGGTAGTCTTTGGTGTTTAAAATGAAGCACTTGCTTCCAAACACCCTAAAATAGTCAAGAGTAGGTTTTCTACCTCTTTAAGGATTTATAGGTGTTTTTTCCAGGGATGATCTACTAGTCTAATTCGATTCCGGTTTGAGAATGTATGTTGAAGTATCTACGGCGTTACACCAAAACTTTTGTGGTAACGATTGCTCGTTCAACATGGTTCTACTCATTTCCTGAAGTGTCCTATTTTTCCTTTCAACCACGCCATTTGATTGAGGAGTGCGTGGAGCCGAGAAGTTATGAGTAATACCATTGGCATTACAAAACTCTCCAAATTGCACTTCGTTATCAAATTCTCTCGTGCGTGGGTTTTTATTGACACTATTGTACATCCTAATTGGTTTTAGATTTTCTTACTAAATATTTTGAATTGATCGAAAGCTTTGGTTTTATTCTTAAGAAATCTAGTCCAAGTATACCTAGAGTAGTCATCTACTATGACTAAGGTTTTGTAGCGGTTTCCTCCGTAACTCCGTACATGGTTGGACAAGAATGAGCCATAAGGAGAAGTTCTAGCATCTAGTCGTTGAGCTATTTTCTTAGCTTTGTGAATAACGTGAGCTTGTTTTCTAATTCTACAAGCATCACAAAAAGTGTTGAATCAAAACCTAAGCTTAGGTTAAGTTTCATAAACTATTTCTTTTAGAATCTAACGATTGAAATGAGAGCATATTGCGTTGTGACCCAATCTCCTATGCCATATTGTGGAGTTTTTTCATCAATTGTTGAGGACCTATTTTGTCTTTTGGCTTATTTCCTATTTTCATAACATACAGCTTTCTTCATAATACCCTCTACCTATGGACTTTACCGTCTTAGTGATTTCACTTATCATGTTCAGTAAAGGTTACTCTACAATTTATTATCACTATTTGTCCATACTTAGCAAAGTTAAATCCTAAATTATCAAACATGTTCTACATTATTATTTTTTTTTTTTTCTTCGAGAGAGTCTTTAGAAATCTGTACCTTTGCCAATGATGTTACCACGAAGAATTACTACCAAAAATGATGTTACCTCCATTGTATGCCTTATCTAGTGGAGAAGAGAAGTTCTTTCGATGTCTCGTCATGTGTTTGGAGCATCCACTATCCTTGATCCATTCGTCGGGCTCCAAGTCGACTCTAAGGCATATCTATTTATATAAGACAATAACTCAAACATTTGGTCCCCAATATCTCATGGGTCCAAAGTTGTTAGTGCCAAACATCCCTTGCATTTGATGCAATTGGTTGGGGTGTGAGAACGGAAGACACATTTCCCATGGCATGTAACTTTGACGTGGAAAGTTGTTCCAACTTACGTGAAAGCCATGAGGTTGGTTTTGTCGACCAACATGTCTTTTTGGTTGCGGTGTTTTAGGACGAGAATAATTATTATTGACTCTTCTAGGAGGTGGAGTTTTTGATCTAAAATTGGTTTTTGAAAATCCAACTCCGGGCTTTGTCAATGGTTTATAAAATTGTTTGACTTCATTGTCACTAGCCACAGGAATTTTGACTTTGTTTACAATTATGTGTTTTGGTCTAGGACCCAAAATGGATTTTTGAAAAGACACACTTCTCTCAGAACCAGAAGTTGCTGGTGGCGGTCCCATATTTATTTTGGGGCCGCCTGAACATTAAGGGGGTCGCCCATAATTATGGGACCTCCATCAGAACACGTCTTTTTCTGAGCTTTTACAAATTTTATTTCCTTAGTTCTACTAGATGATGCTTCAAATGAATTAAACCCCAAACCTAATTTATCACCGGAGGGTTTTTGATTACTTAACATTTCATTCAAGCAATGTGTACTCTTTTCAAATTTGTTTAATCTAGTAGATTCTTCTTTGAGCTTTTCATTTTCAATTTTAAGTGTATGACACTTTGCACAATCGAGATCAACTCCCTTGTTTTTCTCGAGTATGGATAATTTATCTTTTAATTCTCTAAGCTCATTTTCTAGACTATTTCTAATAGCTTTTAACCTTTTGTTCTTAGTGATTATCTTTAAACTCATTTTGCATAATTTATCATATTCATTGTCTAAAGCTAAATCATCAATTGATGAGTTTTCATCACTAAAGTAAGAAGATTCGGAACATACCTCATTTGGTGCTTGAGCTACAAGACATTCTGTCTTGGATCTTTTCATCATTCTTTCCACCGTTTGTCATCCAAAGAACCTCCAACGACATGCTCTTTGGTTTTGTCTCTCGGTGGCTTTGACATTCTAAATAAGATGATTTGGTTCTTCGCATTTAAAACTCTTCCTTTCACTTTGCCATTTTTGTCGTCTCGGCTTCTTTTGAAAGTTATTTTTGTCATTCCGAGGTTGTCTTACGAATCTACCTCTTCTCTTAAAGAACTTCTTGAAGTCTCTTACCGCCATGGCGTACTCTTCGTCTTATACGGAATTCGAACACTTCTTTCATCACTGGAATTCTTCTTAGCTTTTAAAGCAAGAGTTTTTCCTTCAACTTTTCGCTTTGACTTTCGGAATCTTTCTGATGTCACTCATGGGATCTTTGACGGTTTCCAATAAGCTCATCAAGAGTTAGTGATGTTAAGTCTTTCGACTCTTTAAGCGCCGTGACTTTTGCTCTCCATCTAGGATGTAGAGCCATAAGAAACTTCCTTACGTAGTTCTTACTAGAATAACCTTCATCAAGAGCTTTAAGACTAGTGATAATAGTATTAAATCTAGCAAATGCACTATCTATAGATTCGTCTTCGGAGATGACGAATTGTTTATATTGTTGAACCAAATGTCGATTCTTTTTATCTTTGCTTGGTTATTACTTGATGGCGTGATTAAACAAAAGTTTCCAATTTTCTTTTGCCGTATTGCACATGAAAATTCGTTCATATTCTTTTCTAGGCAAAGCATTATAAATAACCATGTTGGCTTCATTATTTTTCGCAAGCCTTCTTTTAAGATCATCAGTTTGATTTTCAAAAGGGACAACCTAATCAAGTTTGGTTTTCGGATTTTGAATAATAGGTTGAAAATCACCATTTGTAATAACATGCAAAAGATCTAGATCTTTTGATTTAACATATGTATCGAATCTATTTTTCCAATAAATAAAACTATCAACTTTTCAAAAAGTCGGTGGTTCATTTGCATAAGATTGCTTCTCTTTAGATATTTGTCGGAATCATAGATCGATTACAAACTTTAAATAGAATATATTTTAAAAAGATTCTTAAGTACCTTGCTCTGTACCAATTGTAGGAAACTAGAAGGGGGGGGGGGTTGAATAGTTTACTGGTTAATTTTTCGTTTTAAAACTTTACTTAGAAAATTGTTAGATTCAAGTTATATGTCAATCAATCAACAATATGAATCACAACTAAAATATCTAATATAATGAACTAAGTAAGCAATAACAATAACGAGATAGAGAAAGAAACGATCAAACCAAGACACCAACATTTATAGTGGTTCGGCAATGAAGCACCTCTTCGTTCCTACTCACTCCCCGTGTACTCAACTCAAGGTTTCACTATGTCAAGAAAAGCTCCCTTTAGGCGCTGGACAAATCGTTTACCGTCGCTTACTTTCTTTTTGACACTAAGCTAATGTCGATCCTAATCTAGCTAGAAAACAATCTAAGGACTTCACAAAGTCTTTATTCACTCTCAAGATATATACCCTTGGATTGACATACAAATCCAAATCACACCAATACACAATTTACAATATGGATCTACACTCAATACCAAATTTACACAACAAACAAAGTAAATGTAATGAAGATATGTGATCTTTGAGGATGAAGAGAGAGATCACTTGATAACAAATTGTATGTAGAAGAATACGATTGTTCTTCTCTTGCACTTGATTAGAAGAAGAAGAAGAAGGGAGGAAGAAAGAATTAATCACTTGAAAACAAGATCAAGATATGTTAGTGATCAAGATATGTGTTTTAGAAAGAAAGGAAGAAGAGAGAATAACAGATCTGAAAAAATTCATGGCAAGAGGTTCTGTTTTTCAGATGGGGTGGCCCAGTATTTATAGGCACAAAAAGGAGCCGTTGTACTGACGGCGGTCCCTTATATATAAGGGGGCCGCCGTAGACTACGCTCCCCTTTTTGTCTTTTTGTGGGGAAGGTGTTATCTGTTTTAGAACCTTCCATTTTGGGGGGAAAATCTGATTTCAAATTAAATAATTTAATAAAACATTTCTTTTATAAAAAATTATTTTGTGTTTATATTTTTGTAAAAATACTTTTGTAAAAATGTAAGGTTTAGGAAATAAAAATTATTTTCTTGATCACTAATCATGTTTAATGATTTGTTTATCCATACCTTAAGTGATTAATCTTAGAAATGGAATTTTACGATTAGTAATTTATAAACGTTTAATTTTATCGTAAACGTTTTCACATTTTGTTATTATCAAAACATCGAGAGGTCGAAAAATATAAATAACGTTTTTAGACATTATTTGTATTAACAATCTCCCCCTTTTTGATGATGACAAAACATAAACTCATTTAGTATAAAATTGGAAGTTTATAAATTATTAATGAGTTAAATTCTATTTCTCCCCCTTTTTGTCGAATCCAAAAAGGTTGATCGTCGAGTTGTAGTAGAGAGAAAGAAGTCGACGATTAAAGACTCCCCCTTGATGTATGCTCCCCCTTGTTCGGGGCACCAAGGGATCGATCTTACGATAGTTTGTTTGCTACAAAACAAGGTTAAAAATACAAGTGCAAACCAACATAGCATGACAAATATCTCAACATTATAATCCACACTTCATAAATAAAGTTCATTCAAATTCTAAAAAGATCATACATAGCCATGTAAGACAATATATGAAGATACAACACAAGATAATCATAACATAACATAATTAAAGCATCTAATAAGAGTAAACTAGTAGATGATTTTTGACTTCATGAGATGAGGCACCCAAAAGGTAGGAGACAATTATTTGAACAAATTAATCATGAGAGTGATTAATTGAAGAGTGAAAATGATGAGGAAGGTTGATCATTGTGGTGATGGGCTTGTGATTGGGGTATAAGACGGGTGACAAGGAATTGAATGAAATTAATTTCATTTCTTAATGAGTGGAAGTGATTGGTAGAGTACCTACAACAATGACAAAAGCTAGCATGACATCCTACTTGAGCATGAGTAGGAGGTTGAACCAATGAGAGGGGTGAGGAGGGTGGTGTAGGAATTTGAGAATCGATGAGTGTGGAGATGGTATGGAGTTGATTAATAATTCGATCTCTTTGTGGGTAGTTCATAGGTGGAGAGTTAGAGTGAGGAATGTTTCTTAGAGGTGGTGGAGGTGAGTCATTATGACAATTAGGTGATGATTTTGGAGGAGGTATCTTACGTTTCCACACTTAACGAACCAATATTTTTGGTTTTCTAGAAAGGTTTGAGTGATGATTTGAGGAGGACATTTTAGGTGGGAGAAGAAGCAAGTGTGAAGAGGATGATGATAATGAAGAAGATTGATGATTCAAATAATAAAAATAAATGGCAAAGCCTGGTGGTAGAGATGAAGATTGAAGAAATTGTGTGTTTAAAAAGGGAAGTTCCAGCAAGAGTCTAGGACTAGGGTAGTCAAAGATACAGAAAAAGATAGAAATTTGAAATTTATGTTCCCTCCTGTTGGCGGTCCCTTATTGTTGGGCGGTCCCTGATTGATAAGGGGGCCGCCTGATGAATTCAGGAGCTGTTTTCTAGAGAGAACATATTTTTTCCAGTATTTTCCCACAAAAGTATCACATCTCATGTCAGTTAAAAATCGAGTATGTAAAACCTAAAAATCTCAACAAATGTGAAATTACCAAAATACCCCTAATGCAAGAAAAATTCATTAAAGCATGAATAAATATCATTTAAATGTTAAAAATTATGGAAATACAACTTATGGCAATTATGAAAATTTTTATAAGATCAAAATACTTTATGTTATACAATGAAAATAATTAAAATTATTATA
>BQNB010205254.1:0-10630 GCA_026074375.1 Tanacetum coccineum | reverse complement strand
TGGGTAGTGTTTGTAAAGTGGTAGATTGGTTCTAGCTAAGATTAGGACTCGACATTTAGCTTAGTGTCGGAAAATAATGTAAACGATGTGTAAACGGTTTTCTCCGCCTGAAAGGAGCTTGTTAACATAGTAAAATCTTGAGTCGGATACTCGAGGAGTAGAGTAAGGCGAAGAAGAGCTTCGTAGCTGAACCACAATAAATCTTGGTGTCCTGGTTTGATCGTTCTTTCTTTTATCTCTTTAGATTGTTTGTTTTTCTCATATATTGTTTGTGTTGTTAATACAAGTAAAGTTGATTGATTAAACACATACTCGAATCTAACAATTTTAAAAGTAAAATTTTAAAACGCCAATTAACGTGTAAACTATTCACTCCCCCTAGTTTCCACAAATTATTTTATAGAATCTTACAAGAGATTCCAACGCGCTAAAGACAAGAATACACATCCTCAAAGAAGTTTTGGATTATTTAAATCAAGCAGACAGGCCATTTCATTAGTTTTGAGGGAGTGCCTTTAAAGTCAACGAAAAGTTTTGGGAAAGTTTAGTGGCCAGAGATGCTATTAGCAAAGGTTTCCTAACTTTCTCGGTAAGTAATTACTTCAATATTTCAGGATCGCTAATCACAACTTTTGTTAAAAAGGTTTAGAGTGCATCATTTTCCTAGGTTTCGCTAATCACAAGGATGAATTTTCCACCATATTTCCACTACTAAAAGGCCTAAACCTTTTCCATTTCCAGAAGTAGTGCTTAAGTGCTAGAGAAAGTGTATGGACATATTTTTATGTGTTGTTTAGAGGCTTATAGTTGATTGGAGGCTTAAGGGTTGCTTTAAATCCATACCATCGCCTATTGTAATCATACTTTGGTAATCTACTTTTATATTTTAAGATGTTTGCTATTGCCATGATTGTTAAGACTTTGTATTTGGTTGAAAGCAAGATGGAGTAGTTTTTATTACACTTGTTTGGATGATGTTTATCATATGAGGATTTCTTTGTTTAACCTTATGATTTTGATCAATTTCTTGCTATGTTAAAAAACCAAATGCACTTAAGTTTTTATGAATGTTTTATCATATTTTATTGATTGGTGATAGCCTCATAGGTCGAGTGGGTGATTATCATTTAATTGGTTGTAGTTAATTGTCTATGAATGATTCCGTTTTGTATTGACCAATTCTTTAGTGATATGATTTAAACAAGAAACATGGGTGTGTTTGTTAACGAATTTGTGAAACTACCGCGGATCAAACTTGTTAAATAAATAATCTTGAATTGGTTGATTGTGCTTAAAGCTTGATTTTATTGTTCTATGATCTTGCTTGCGGATTGTATGCTTTAGAATCATACATTGGAATTTGTCACCATCATATTCTAATACTTGTAATCGATTTGTCAAAACTATCCTCGTATAAGTAATCCAAATATCATAAACTAATCCAAATGAGTATTGTCTTTATCTATTGAACTTGCATCATTATAATTTTTGTGTTAGTTGCTACTTATATGGTATCGTGGGATGTGACAACCATTTTACCACTTTTTTTTGCTTACTAAAAACTTGATTCTTCACAACTGAAAACACTCAAATCCCTCAAACGACATCAGCTTACCAACCCCAACTAGCTACATACGATAGGGTCATACTTGCCTGAATGTGTTTTTAGCTTCACCCGATAATCCTTGTTATAAATTTAAATCTCGGTGATACACATCAAGAGTTGTTCTCAATGAAGGTCCATCATGGTGGTTCTTTTACTTCTAAGGGTGGGAGCGAATACATTCTAGGTAATATATCTTTAGTTGATTTGCTGGATATCAAGGGTTTTCTAGTCCATATAGTTGATGACATTGTGAAACAACTAGGATATAGTGCATCATAATTGAGGTACTATGATTTTATGATATCTGGTACAAACCTAGAATATGGTCTTGTTGCATTGGCTAGTGATCAAGATGTTTTAAAGTTATGATATCTGGTACAAACCTAGAATATGGTCTTGTTACATTGAACATGATACCATAACCTTAGACACATATTATAATGGACGAGGAGATAGAGTCATAATAGAAGAACTTTATGACAATAAGACATCATCACCAACAATGTAGCTTTGACTAAACTCTGCTTACAAACTCTATCTAGTAGCAAACCTTTGACTAATGGTGAAGACCTAAAATTGAAGTATCAAGAAAGACCAAGGAAAAACTTATACCTATTAAAGGTTCATTTAATCTAAGGCCAGGTGTAACTTATTTGGGCAATCCACCTTTGTTAAGGCCGGGTGAGATTCCTAGGGTAGATAGAGAAGTTCGTGGAGAGGAAATTAGATGAGGTAGTAGAAAGGGTAATGAAGCAAAGGTAGATACTAGTGATAATGATAAAGGTAAGGAACTATTTAGATATTTTGATCCCTTTAAAGGTCTTGATGATATACTTGGGCAATATGCTCAGGATAATATAGTAGAAGCAGTGACTCATAAGGACAAAGTAGATGAAGTAGAAAAAGAGGGAGACACAGAAATTGAAACTCATGTTCATACATAAGATGAGGGTGATAATGGTCTATAATTTGAGGTCAATGAAATAATAGAGGATGTTGAGGTGGATATGAAACCCTTCAAATATGAGATGGACAAGAAAGAGTCATTTGTTAGAAGATGTGATCCAATAGAAGCACATTTTGATGTAAGTGAAGTAGATTTAGATGTTATAAATCTTGATTCCTTTGGCAGTGATCTTGAGGATGGAGTTGATACTGAAAGAAGAAAGATACTTAGAGAGTTGAGGAAACAGAACATGTCAACTAATACTGCAATGTATCAGTTTGCTTTCTTTATTAGTTATAATACATTAGAGAAATACTTGATGAAAAGAATTTTCATTGTTTAACAAGTACAGACTAAGTGTAATAGATCTCTTACTCCTACTATAAACAAGTTATTTGATTTATTTAAGAAAGATGCAAGCCAATACACTGCCAGATGGAATAGGGGAGGCAAAATATAGAGTCAAAGGACCTTATTTAGATTAATGTATGATGAATTTGGAGAAAATAGTGTGTTCTTGTAGGAAGTGGGAGTTGACTAGACATTCTTGTAAGCATGTTGTTACAAGAATATGGAATATGATAAAAAATGAGATGAATGGTGGTATACTAAAAGATTGGGTATACCCATGTTATAGGCTTAAAACAAGGCAAACTATTAATTTTTTAAAAATCCACAATGTCAATGGTATGAACCAGTGGCCTATTAGTCAACAAACAACAACTCTCGCCCCTCCTATACATAAACCATAAGTGGGTAGACCAAGAAAAGAGAGAATGAATGGTGCATTTGAAGCTGTTAAAGATGGTAAACTGACTAGGAAGGGAAAGACAATTACGTGTTCTGAATGTGATCATTTTGGTTACAACAAGAAATCTTGTAAGGTTCAAGGTGGTTATCGTCAATGGCAAAAAGAAAAGGACATATAGTGGTAGCAAGAATAAACAAAGGAGCACACAATCTCAGCCTTGTGTAGCCCAAGTAGATGTTAGCCAATCTCAAGGTCTAAGTGAAGCTGGTATTACTCAGGTTGATAAATGGTCATTTTGACCTTTTTGTCAAACTTGACTCATTGGCATTTCTTGCAACCAAATGTAACATAAACGATTCATTCATTCATTCTAGCCATAGTCAACACATCATTACAAGATTACCATTACAACATTTTGTTGGGTTTTATAATCTAATTAACAATTAAATTAACACGAGTACGCAGCGGAATAAATGATCACGTGTAGAACACAAATCTCATATTAATTTAAAGATAGAAAACATGTACTATGCTTGTTGTAAGACGTTCGATACGACGGAACTACCGTTCTAAAGGTAACGTAAACTACGTTGGCCTTTATTGTTTTACGGTGTGTAGTTATACAAAGAGTATACTATAGTAGCAATTGTATGATTATCTTAGATTGAACAACTAGTACGTTTTAGCAAAACACGTGGTATGCTAGTACTAGTAGTGTATTAGCAAACGATACAAATCTTGCAAGGCGAACAAACGATTAATTTGTTTAAAGGTTGAATGCAAAGTAAAAGAAAAATTTGTGGTTAAAAATTGGTAATAAAGTAGGAAGAAAAAAAAAAATTAGTTTTGTCGATTAGTGAGAAAGAAATGTTTTATATTTATGTTATAAGATAAGTTATTAATAAATAAAATTATATTAAACAAAAAAAACACTAATTAAAAACAACATTAATATAAACAATTTCATCTAACCCCTATTAACCCTCACAACCAATTAAAAAACAAAATAACCAAAATACAAAAACATAAAATCATAAACACCCAAAAAATAAAATAACTATAATCATATAAAAAAACAAAAACATATAAAAAAAAAAAACAAAAAACAACAAACATAAATCATAAAACAGAAAAAAAAAAAAAACAAAAGATCAAATAAAACAACAAAACCAACATCCCCACTACTATCCCTACTATTACTCTCAACTCATATACAACCCCCCCCCCCCCCCTCCCCCCCCCCTCCCACCACACTACCCTCACCCTACAAACTAACACCAACCCCCCACTTCACACCAACCCCCCCTCACCTTTACACCTCTACTCAACATACCTTCCTTCCAAAAACCAATGATACTAATAAAATATCGATAACTAACTCAATAAAACATACTAAAACCAACACTCTCCTCACTCCCTACCAACTCCCCTCCAACCCCACTCTCACCCCTACTCCCACACCTAGCCCTACCCATACGTGACAATCAAAAACATCTCACAATACAAAAACAAACACTCTACATGAGTGGAATTTACATGAAAACTACACAACCATAGTACAAACGATACAATAAAAAACAAATCATCTCAGTAGTATCTAAAACAAACAAACACATCATACCGTTTCGAACAAACAAAACTAAACAAATTAAAGTCAGAGCTCAACATATGTATATTATTTTACATACGTGATAATACCAAAAAAAATCACCAACCACATAGAAATTAGTAACTACCCAATTTATGTATGAAAATAAAAATATATACCACTTACTCCAAACAAGAAGATTGAAAGGAACGGTGCAAAAACACAATCAACTATAAAAAACACAATTTAAACCAGTATAATCAAAAAACTATTATAAACCTATAAAAAATTTATTCATTGTTATTTGTAATGATTGTATTTGATTATTTTTTTATATTTAAATGTTTTTTTTATTATTTCGGAAATCTTCTTAAAATTTTTTGGGTTCTTAGTAATTAGCGCGTTTTATTTTTGTTGTGTGTGGTCTCTAATTTTGTTAGTAATATAAAAATGTTTTAGATTTTTATTATAATTTTTTTTTATTATTTTGATTATTCTTTTTGAGTTTAATTTGTTTGATTATAATTAAGTTTTGAATATTATTGTGATAATATGTGTAATTCTTTTTTATATAGATGTTTATATGGTGTAAGAGAGAGTGGTGTTGTGTGTTTTCATTTATTATGGTGTTGCACTGTCCTGTCTCTTCTTATCTAGAATCTTTTACTCTTACCTATTTATTTCACTATTAAGCGTTAATATGGGCTATTCTTCTTTTTTATGTGTTTGTAAGGAGTAATTTGTGGGTTTTGTGTATTTGGTATTGATTATGTGATTTGTATGATGGGTTAGTTAGAGTCAGTGAGTTTCTAATCGAAGGTAGATTATTATTAGGAATGGCTGGTTATTTTCTCACAATGGATTTTCACATATGCTAAACCATCCCTTGCACTCTCACGCCAATGAGAGTAATTAGCTATGGTGTTTCGCTTTGTATTCTCTGCGCTCTCTTATAGGGTTGTCAGTTAAGAGATAAAATAAACATCACCTTACAGATAATATATATAGAAGGAACGCTCTATGTGTGATCGCCCCATTCTTGTAGGCGGGGGAAATCCAATATTCATCTTATGAATATCATGTGAGTTTGGTGGAACTCATCATTAATATCTCCATATCACCTATCACTCCAGAATTGTCTTGTTTAACAATTATCCCATTTGTTAATCGACAAACGATTATTTAGAATAACACATTTATTTTAATGGATTTAAACATGCAAATATAGGACACATTTATAATATAAAATTAAACATATACCAACTTATCTTTATCGTAAATAAATTGTTTTACATCCCTTATCCAAATACTAAAACACAGATCTACATGTAATACTACTAGCAGGATCGAAGACCCTTGCTCCTGACAATGTTGACGTAAGCTTCCAATTTGATTAAAGCTTTGTAAAAGGATCAGATTAGATTGTTATCTGTGTGAAATTTAAGTATCCTTATTTCGCCCAGAGTTCTAACACTCCGCGAACATAATGATATCGTCTTTGATAGTGTCTCCGAGGTCCTCTGATCTCGGTCGCATTAGCTTAATGAACTGCAGCTGAATTGTCGCTTGTTACCATATTCAAAGGTTCATTTTTCAGTGGTACAATACCAAGCCTGAGATAAAATATCCTTATCCAAACTGCTTTCCTTGGCAGCTTCTGAACGCAGCTATGTATTTAGATTCTGTAGCAGACATTGCATTAGTACTTTTGCTCTTGGAGCTCTTCCATTCCAATGCGCCTCCATTCAAAACGAGAAAACATATCCTAGTCTAGATTAGTGTCATCTATATCAGTCTCGAATCCAGCATAGCAAATAGCATTCAAACTCTAGGTTCTGTGCTAGGATTTCCACCATAAACCAAGAAAAATATCTATGATTTCTTTAATACTTTAGAATGTGTTTTCACAGCAGTCCAGTGAGGTTCACCTGGATTCTGTTGAAATCGGGTGTAATATTTGCCTGTGCGAAAAAATAAGCCAACATCAGGTTCTAGTGCATCTAACCGCATACTGATGGAGCCTACAGAGCGAAGCATAAGGTACATTCTTCATGCGATTTACCTCTTTAGTCGTTTTAGCACCTTGTGATCTTTGTTCAAGTCTAGTCTTTCTGCAGGGGGATATGACACTCGTTTTTAGGAATTATCCATTTTGTATCTCTTTATGATATATCCATGTAGATTTTGACAAAGTCTAATTAATCGCTTCGATCTATCTCTATAGATTTTGATTCCAAGAATAAATGCTGCTTCCCCCAAATCCTTCATGGCGAAACACTTTCCAAGATAATCCTTTACACTTTGTAAACTTGGAATGTGATTTCCCATGATGATATGTATCAACATAATAGATGAGGAATGTAACATTACTCCCACTAGCCTTTTGATATACACATGGCTCATCAAGATTTTGAGTAAATCCAAACTTTTATATTTCCTCATCAAATCTTTTGTTCCAGCTTCTTGATGCTTGCTTAAGACCATAAATGGATCTTTGAAGCTTGCATACTTTTATGGGATCATGATTGTGGATCACTCACTCTCTCTCACGCGCACTCGCGCTGCACCATATAGATGTCTTCATCAAGGTAACCATTTTATGAAGGATGTTCTAACTTCCATTTGCCCATATCTCATATTCATTGTATGCTGATATAGATATGAGAATTCTAATAGCTCTCTATTGTCTAGCGACAGTGAGTTCGTTTCTTCTTGAGGCAACCATAGAGTTGACGTGTGTAACCCTTTCTACAAGACGAGCTTTTTAGACGTGTACAATTACATCCATGTCGGTCGTTTTCTTAAAAAATAGGCCACCTGATCCATACGGTATACAAACAGGGAGGAAGATCGACCAGGTTCCCATACATATTGGTCCATCATGGATTGTATTTCCGCATTCATAGCATCGATCCACTTATTAGATTCTGAATCAAACATTGCAGCTTTATAGCTAGCGGGTTCATTAAGATCCCCTAGACTATGCTCCTCCACCTCTACATTTAGACATAAGCGGTTTGGAGCGCGATGTGGTACTTAAGGACCTTACGGAATCGGAATCACTTCCTCTTGTGGTGGTTCAAAACCCTCCACTTCTTGAGGAATGTTGCTAGTGAATTAAGAAGGTGTTGTAGTTTTTTCTTCTTGAATTTCTTCAAGATCTACCGCCCTCTCACTGATGTCTTGACTTATGAGACGCTTCTCAAAGCAATTCAGCATACCTTGCAGCAACAATTTTGTTTTCTGGGGAGGGAAAGTTAGAAATAGTAAACCCATCGTTTCCTTTTGGGTATCCTATGGAATGATTCAGTTAACGATCTTTGTTCGAGTTTGTCAGGGTTATCTTCTGCACAAAGAGCCTCACATCCCCAGACCTTTATGTAACGGATAGTTTGGACACTTTTCCTACCACAGTTTCATTATGGTGTCTTATCTACCTTCTTTGTTGGAACCATAGTGGAGAAATGCGTGTGGCAGACCTCTAGAGCTTAATCCCAAAAGGAATAAGGCAGACGTGGTAAGATTCATCCTTTGGATCGCTACCATATCTAGTAAAGTACGGTTTCTCCTCTCAGACACTCCATTATGTTGTGGTGTGTATGGAGGAGTAAGTTGTTGAACAATTCCATTAGCTTTTAGATAATCGTTTAAACTCTTGGCTTATGTATTGCCACCCCGATCTGATCGATATTGCCTTAATGGTCTTACCGGGATGTTGATTTTCAATGCATTTTTTAAACATTTGAACGTTTCAAAGACCTTTTTCATTTGTGGTTTTTATGTTTAAGAAGATAAACATAACATAAGGACTATAATCATCTGTGAATTGTTATTGATGTAGCTCTAGCACATTTGCTGTTGGGACACATGTCTAAGTGGGACCAACCTACTTTCAGTATGTATTTTTCCAAGAATGATCTTTTGCCCTTTCCGTTACTATGGGGAAGGTTTCTTAGTCATCTTGCCAGATAAACAAGTATTCGCCATTTATCAACAAGATTCATATCCGTTGCGCTATCGCGCGCTCACTAGCCCTCTTGTTTGCAGGCTGTTTAATACGTTTCTTGTTTATATGAGCAAGCGACAGTGCCATAGATTAAAGTGGAGTCCATGTTATGCTTGACTCTCTTATTGCTAACATTATAAATGAGAGATTACAACATTTGGTACAAAGAGTGTCTGATGGATCATATCGAGAGGTTTCAAGTAAGAATTGAGAGCTTCATTTAACGAGTGAACTAGTGTAGATAAGATTAAAGTCGAACTGCCCATTCGTTTGTGGGAGAAATGTCTTTTGTGAGTAGAGAAGTTGCTAACTCAGGATCCGGAACAACATTGATAGACAAATCCATGTGTCATAACCAGGAAGACGAGAAACCTGATATAGACAAAGCTAGACACGTCTGGTAAGGGTTTAATTGTATAGTTATGGGTGAATTTCAAAAGACGCGCTCGCGCTACGCTCGGCGCTCAAATTGATCTGAAATGACAAATCAGACAAGGCTCTGTTATGGTTATGATTAACTAAGGTCGTGAGTACTTTCCGAGTGTTCCTGTTATTGTTGGTGCGACGCAACACCATTGCCTCCTTTTTCGAACACGTGAAGGATGCTTAGGGGAGCTCCGCTTCCAGGATTAACTTTCAAATCCTAAATCTCCTAGTTTTGTAATGTATCATATGTTTTGTTCGGGAAGTTAGCACAGAACCTGTTAGAAGTGTATCTTACGCGCTTATCGCCAGGAGAGTTATATGATTAGAGGGTAGAGGTGGTTGGGGAGTGATATATTTTTCTTATTGTTGAAGATTCCGACGGGTGCCGACGCTCTCGATTGACTCTGGTCAGAGTAGCCATACTGTGCTTCCTGTCTTCGTTCTGCAACTCGAGCAGATGATAAACAACAGGGGACTAGGTTCGATCTTTTTGAGGCAGAGCCAACTTGCTTCCTCTTCTTTTGCAACTCAGCAAGATACACAGGACAGTTCCTTTTCCAATGTCCTACCTCCTTACAGTGGTGGCAGGCATCATCCTTAGCTGGGCGCTCCTTAGCAGTAGGCTTAGGGTTGTTAGGCTTGGGGATATAAACCTTCTTATCCTTTCCCTTGCCATTAACCTTATTCTTGCCTTTTGCATTAAGCGATTTCTTATTGGCCTTCTGGATTTTACCACTTTTAATCATCATTACTTGTGGTGTTTCAGCCTTCTTAGGTAAACCCTTCTCATACTCAATAAGCATAGCATGAATTTCACCTATTGTCTTCCCCATGTTATGCATATTGTAATTTCTTACAAATCCCACAAAATCTTTAGTAAGGCCATTAAGAATTAAGCCTACTGAGATATCCTGTGGTAGCATATAACCAAGACGTTCCAGTTGCTCCACATATCCTTTCATCTTAAGGACATAGTCAGCAACTGATTTACCCTCCTCTTGTGTTGGGAAATACGAGTCAGAAGGTCAAAGTACTGCTAAATAGAAGATCTAAGTACTGCCTGTTTAGTATGAGAAAGTCAAAGTACTACCGATAATAAAGGAATTTCAAAGGATTATCAGTTAAATAGTTATTATCATGTAACAGTTAATTAAGTGATTAGTATTGATTAGTATTGGTATCATACAAGGACTGTACACCTACTAGAGTTATCTTTACGTTTATAAAAGGATATATAGGAAGGCATTAGAATGACACAGAATCACACACGAACAACAACAACAAAAAGCATTAGTTAGAAGTATTAG
>BQNB010205251.1:0-10630 GCA_026074375.1 Tanacetum coccineum | reverse complement strand
TGATCTAAACTTTGGTTTGGAAAATCCAACTCCGGGTTTTAATAATGGCTTATAGAATTGCTTAACTTCATTATCACTAGCAATGGGGACTCTCACATTGTTTACTATTATGTGTTTTGGTCTAGGACCCAAAATAGATTTTTAAAAAGACACATTTTTCTCAGATCCAGGTGTACCAACTGGTGGCGGTCCCATAATTGTTTTGGGGGCCGCCTGAACACTTTGGAGGCCACCCATATTTATGGGACCTCCATCAAAAGACGCCTTTTTTTGAGCTTTCACAAATTTTATTTCTTTAGTTCCACTAGATGATGCTTTAAATGAATTAAATCCTAAACCCAATTTTTCACCGGAAGGTTTTTGATTACTTAACATTTCATTTAGACATTGTGTGCTCTTTTTAATTTATTTAATCTAGTGACTTCCTCTTTGAGTTTTTCATTCTTAATTTTAAGCATATGACACTTTACACATTCGAGATCAACTCCCTTGTTTTTCTCGAGTGTAAACACTTTTTCCTTTAGAACACTAAGTTCTTTTTCTAAATTATTTCTAGTGGCTTTTAATCTTTTATTTTTAGTGATTATCTTTAAACTCATTTTGCACAGTTTATCATATTCATTATCTAGCACTAAGTCATCTATTGACGAGTTCTCATCACTAAAGTAGGGGGATTCGGAACATACCTCACTTGATGCTTGAGCTACTAGACACGTTTTGTTATTGAATTTCTCATCATCTTCTTCACCGCTATCACTCCAAGAGCCTCCGACAAATGCTCTTTGGTTCTTGTCTTTCAGTGGTTTTGGGCATTCTCTAATAAGATAATTCGGGTTGCCGCATCTATAGCATTTTCTACCACTTTTACCGTTTTTGTCATCTCGGCTTCTTTGAAATGTCTTTTTGTCGTTCCGAGGTTGTCTCACGAATCTACCTCTTCTCTTAAAGAACTTCTTAAAGGATTTTACCGCCATGGCGTATTCCTCGTTTTCACTTCTGAAAGTCGAACACTCTTCATCACTAGATTCTTTCTAGCCTTTAAAGCAAGAGATTTCCTTTCAACTTTTTATTTGACTATTTCAGAATCTTTCTTGATGATCATTTCATAAACTTTGAGGTTCCCAATAAGTTCATCAAGAGATAGTGATGTTAAGTCTTTCGACTCGTCAATTGCCGTGACCTTTGCTCTCCATTTAGGATGTAGAGCCCTAAGAAATTTCCTAACATAGTTCTTGCTAGAATAATCTTCATCAAGAGCTTTTAGACTAGTAATAATAGTATTAAATCTAGCAAAAGCACTATCTATAGATTCGTCTTCGAAAATGACGAATTGTTCATATTGTTGAACCAAAAAGTCAATCGTATTATCTTTGACTTGACCATTACATTGGTGGGTGATTAACAATGTTTTCCAAATTTCTTTTGCCATATTACACATGAAAATTCTTTCATATTCTTTTCTAGGCAAAGCATTATAAATAACCATTTTAGCTTCGTTATTTTTTGCAAGTTTCTTTTTAAGATCATCACTTTATTTTTCGAAAGGGATAACCTCATCTAATTTGGTTTCCGGATTTTGTTCAATAGGTTGAAAATCACCGTTGGTAATAACATGCCAAAGATCTAGATATTTTGATTTAACATATGTCTTGAATCTATTTTTCCAATTATTAAAACTAACACTTTCAAAAAGTGGTGGTCTTTGCATAGATTTCCTTTCTAGATATTTGTCGGAATCCATAGATCAATCCAAGCTTTAAAATACAGTATATTTTAAAAATCTTGAGTGACCTTGGCTTCTGATACCAATTATGGAAACTAGAAGGAGGGGGGGTTGAATAGTTTACAAGTTCGTTTTCATTTTTTAAAACTTTGCTTTCAAATACCTTATATTACGTGTATATGTTTAAACCAACGCAAACAATATGAATCAACCAAGTATATTTCGTAAAATAATAGTAAATAACACATTCACAACAATATAAAGAGATAGAGAAGGAACAATCAAACTAAGGACACCACAAGATTTAATAGTGGTTCGATATCGAAGCTCTTTTCGCACCTACTCACACTCCCTGAGTTTTTACTCGTGATGTACTATTTTGTCAAAAAGCTCCCTTCAGGGCGGAGGAAAACCGTTTTTTTACTCGATCGCGTGACATTATTTCCGATCATTAAGCTTAAGGGCAGAGGCTATTCTTGAGCCTTGATCCAAACTACCACTCTTCACAAATCCACTAGATCTACACTATCGAATTTACACAATATTCGAATCAAACAAATACACAAGATAATTACAATAGAGATTTGGTACTTAGAAGAAAAAGATGAGAGATCACTAATCAACACTTCATTTCTTGGTGAATATGAGTGTTCTTCTCTTGCACTTGAATGAGAGGGAAGATATGAGAAGAAGAGATTAGATCACTTGAAACAAGATCAAGAGATGCTAGTGATCAAGATATTTATTGAGAGAAAGAAGGGTTTAGAGAGAGAAAGAAGTGTGAGAAAACTCGTGCAAAGAGGTCTAATTTTCTGCAAGGAATGGAGCAGTATTTATAGGCAGGAAAAACCAACGGTCACTGTGGGCAGTCCCGGTGGTCCCAGATATATAAGGGGGTCGCCAGGCCTATAAGGGGGCCGGCCAGTAGACTACGCTCCCTTTTTTTTTTATCTTTTTTGTGTGGAAGGTTGTATCTGGTATGAAGCCTTCCATTTTGGGGGGAAAATTTGAATTTTAAATTTTATGTTTTTAATAAAACTTTACTTTTAATTAGAAAATATTTTGTATAATTAATTTTGTGAAATTCTTTTATAAAAATGTAATGTATAAGAGAAAAATAATTTCTTGATCACTTATCATGCTTAATGATTTGTTTGTTCATACTTTAAGTGATTACTAATCTTAGAAATGGAATTTTACGATTAATAATTTGTAAACGTTTAATTTTATCGTAAACGTTTTTACATTTTGTTATTATCAAAACGTTGAGAGGTCTAAAAATATAAATAACATTTTTAGACATTATTTGTATTAACACTTGCTGCATACATTGTGGGTGTAATGATCATTAATCTGATGATTGTGTATACTACCCCATATGTGAGTGATGTGCAAGCTATGATCATGACACTCACGGTTATAACAAGATTATTTCTCTAAGAAGAGGAATCAAACAACATGTCACAAAGAACTATGAAACATGTGGTAGCAATGTTCATACCACAACTGATCATAATGACATTGAATGGTTTAGGACAAGAGAATCTCTTCAAACTAAGAAAGCTGAGACTTTTTCATCAAGTGCTTTAAGATCAAAGACTCCCACTAAAAGGTGGGTTTCTAAGCAAAACTAGCCATCTTGATCCTATTTGTGTAGTGTAACATCAAGAAATCTATATCGCTTTTGAACAATGGATGCTCAAAGCATATGACAAATGTCAAGGATTACTTGAACAAATATGGGGAATATCGAGGACTTAAAGTGATATATGGAGATAAGTCTACATGCATCACTGAAGGTCATGGTTATGGTATAGTTTTCATAAATGAAGTACTTAAAAATAATCTAATCCACAATCTCTTTAGCTTTAGTCAAATCTGTAATGCTAAATATATTGTTTAGACTAGTGAGAAAAGAGAGGTACATGCTTCACATCATGGACAATGAAATGCTTTTAACAACTGAGAATCTTTCATAAAACTTTATGAAAGATAAAACAACTGTTACCAAAAGCAGAAATCTCATTTGACCAAAATGGTCAAGATGATCAAATTGATCACAATGATCATCTATTTCAAACTGATGAATTCTTAAATGATGATCATTATGAACAAAAAAACCACACCAATGAAATAATTCATTAATAACCTCACAACACTGAAGATATTCAGATCTCTAAACACTTATCCTCTCCAGATGGAAGATACTTCAGTACATGATACTAATCTAGTCCTTTTCAATAAGGATAAATCTGGCATTGTAATCATAAGGCAATACTGCTTGATCTAATCATCAATCAGCATGAAGGCATGAATTATGATAAAACCTATGCTCTAGTTTCAAGAATTAAAGCAATTAGGATCTTTTTTGCCTTTGCCACTTACATGAACTTCTTAGTTTATCAAATGGATTTCAAAAGTACATTCCTCAATAGTAAACTAAAAGGAAGTTTATGTCAATCAACCTTTAGGTTCTGAGAGCAGTGAGTTCCCCAATCATGTATGCAAATTGGACTTATACAAGCTCCAAGAGCATGGTATAAAAATCTCTCAACCTTCTCACTAAACATAAGTTTATAAGAGGAAAGATAGACAACATATTGTTCGTCTACAAAACCCAAACCAATGTGACTTTGGTGCAAATTGATGTTGATATTATCATTGGGTCCACCAGCACAAAATTATGCCAACAGTTTGCTAAACTGATGAGTCAAAGAAATGAAATGAGCATGATGGGTGTCCTCACCTATTTCCTTGGATTTCAGATCAAACAATCTAAAAGAGGCATTTCAATCAACAAAAAAAAATATAACATAAATGGCTCATCAGTGAAAACTCTAATGGTACCCCCTAACAAGTTAGGACCTGATCTCAATGGCAAAGCTGTAAATAAGACTCAGTATAGAGTTATTATTGGATCACTTATTTACCTAAGTGTAAGCAGACCTGACATCTAATTCTCAACTTATTTTTGTGTAAGATATCAAGCAAATCCTAAGGAATCCCACCTTATTGCTGTTAAGAGAATTTTCAGGTACCTAAAAGGTACTCCCAGTCTGGGTCTGTGGTATCCAAAATGTTCAGGTTTTGACCTAAAAGGATAGTCAAAATCTGACTATGCTGGATGAAACTTAGACAGGAAAAGCACCTCAGGTGCTTGTCAGTTGCTAGGAGGCAAACTAGTATGCTGAAGTGCTAAAAAGCAGCAATTTGTAGCTATGTCCTCAGCTAAAGCTGAATATGTAGCTGCTGCTGGATGTTGTGCCAACATATTATGGATGAAGAGTTAACTCACTGACTATGACATCATGTATGAAAAGGTACCCGTATTTTATGATAACACCAGTGCTATTGCAATTTCAAACAATCCAGTTCTACACTCAAGAACAAAGCATATTGATATCAGATATCACTTTATCAGAGATCATATTCTTAAAGGGGACATTGATTTCATTCCAACTCAATATCAACTTGCTGACATCTTTACCAAGCCCCTGGATGAGCCAACTTTTAAAAGATTGATCGTTGAACTAGGTATGATGAACATTGATTCAAAACCTGAACCTTTAGTACTAACTGAAGAAAACTGAAGGTTCAGCGATTTCATGCAAAACTGAACAATCCTTCATATGTTAAAATGTCAGTTCAGTTCTTATATGTTATCTTTAGCTTGCTTAAGTAAAGTAACTGAACAATCACGCATGTCTCATTCATGGATTTGCTTGAGCATGTATGGTTTTATCGCCTTCGCTAGAGCAATGATATTGGTCACATTTAGAACTGAACAAAACTACTTTATTTCCTTCAGTTCAGTTTGCAAAAACTTTTTGATCTAATTCTTCAACTTTATCGAGTGAAGTAAATAAGCAATTACATATGTCTCATTCATGGATTTGCATGAGCACTTTTGGTTTTGTCGCCTTCGCTAGAGCACTGATGTAGATGAAAATTACAATAATTAGTTCAGTATAACATAACATCAAACCTTAACCTAGTTCAGTCTTTAAATATCAATCACAAGGTCAGTTTCAAAAACAAAATTGATTTTTAAAATTAATAAGTTTATTAAGTGATTTCTTCTAAAGGAAGTTAACTAATTTAAAAGTTTATTAAAAGATGAACCTCAAACATTTGAATGGCCTCACCCTTTTCTCTCACCCACTTTAACAGTGCACAGACGGCTGTACATTATTCTAGGTGTTAGTGGCACGTTATGAGGACTTTCATTAAATACAAAATTTAACACACATGTTAAAAACAAACTGTTCGGTCTTGAATTTAGGATCAATAAGCAATAGAGTGTGTGTTTAGGTGTTTTGTGTGTGTTTATTCTAGAGAGAGAAAGATTAGAAAGTAGAGAGAGAAAGAGAGAGAGGAGGAGGATTAGAGAAAAGATTAGAATGCGATTAGAAGACACTTAGGAGACACCCCTCACAAATGAGGTGGTGGTGGGGTATTTATATCCAATTACAAGGAAGAGCAAAGGGCTCTTGTTTCTTAGCTTTTAGCAATTTGTCGGGTCTCGTGACTTTATTTAAGTCACGAGCCTATTATCTAACTAATTACATAATATTATTTCTCTATTTATTACAAGACATTTATCTCAATAAGATCATCACTTTTATCATTCCTAACAATCTTCCCCCAAGGGACGATCATTGAGATCTCTTTTTTATTGCATCAATGATCATCATTTTCTTATTCGTAACAATCTCCCCCTAAAGGATGATCATTGAGACTTTGAACTTTAATGCTTGTTTGTCTTGAGTCTTGTTATGTAATAGTGGTCTTGTTCCAGTCATGCTCTAGTGATCTTGATCTTGATCTTTCCATTTTCCTTTTTGTCTTTGCCTTTGAGATCTTTTCATATCATCATTCTTTACCGTGAATCCATCTTGATTTGTCTTTTAAAACTTTTAACCAACATACTCATACTTTCTTGATAGCTTACAATCTTCCTCATGTAGAACTTTTGTCTTGATCAACAATTTTGATGTTTGGAGGAAGTTCTTTAATTTATCAGAGTTGCAGAAGTGTATCTTTGAACTTTGAGTATGAGATATGAAGGAATGAATATGACAGTATTCTTGCTTCTGAAAGGTAGAGATGTTGTTGATGTTCTTCCCCCCAAATAAACAACCATTTGTATGCACATACTTCACACAAATAACTCATAGAAGAAAGAAACTATAACTTCCAAGTCAATTAAGTCCCGGATGTTGTATACACCAAAGTCAATTAAGTCCCGGATGTACACATTTCTTCCCCCCAGTTGTTGCACTATGTTGTATACACCAAAGTCAATCAAGTCCCGGATGTATACATTTCTTCCCCCTAATTGTTGTGCTCTATCGAAATATTTAGCTAGAACACTTCTCTTCCCCCCGATTATATTTGATGATCATCAAACATAATCATAACCTTGTTACACCTGAATATTCGATAGGGAAGTCATGTGTGGAGTGCGGTCTAAGCATGAGAGTCAACTACTAACTTTAATTCCAACAATCTCCCCTCATCAATATTGTGACATCATAAGTAACCTTGGTAATCCAACACTTCACTTGAATAAATCAAGGAAATGTTGTTTGTGTTTTTCAAAAACAAATTCTGAAAGAACACGATAACTACTAGATCACTTAGATTACTAGTTAACACTAATTGAATCATTAAACAATCATTTTCAAATTAGTGACCTACATTCAGCGTTGGCTTGATGTTAGCACTGGTAGGATTTCCATTCAATCATTGTGAAATACTTAATTTAAGTATCACTCTTGAATGTTCCGGCAATGTCACTAAGACATGCACTGTCACATAGACATATAAGCGACTCTTGTACTTTTTGTATCTTTGATGTTTAATACAAATGTACTTTTGTATCCTATGTGAGATTTATGATTTGATCTCATTTGGCTCTAGACTCAATAAGTGCGTTTTGGTTTTTGTGATCGGAGGCTGGAGCAGACTGCCACCTTTTCAATATCAACAATCTCAGAGTGAGATGTCAATAGATTATGCATTTAATCTCTGTGACAATGAAACAAGATTCTTTTGAGAGAATCTTGAGTGGCTGGGAAGGGTTGTGCATTGCATCACTGGGTCCATGATGTCTTTCTTCAATACCAAATATCATCTTTGTGATATTCGATAGATTATGTATTGACTCGGTTTCTGCCTAATGTTTGTGGAGGGCTTCTTTCTTTTCACCCTTTGCACATCATTTCTTTTTCATTCTTCAACCCCTTCAATGTCCACCAAGACGTCATTACTATCATCATGTTGTGATTGTTCCAATGATAGCTCATGCCTTAGTTGACATTATTCCCATTCACATTCAACTCCATCATACCTAAGGACTTCTATTCTATCTATGGAATGTCCCTGGGTAGATCCCTCCGGTTCTGGTTGGATCATGGGATAATACCTAACCTTACCATCTTATTTCTTTTTGATCATTGTGAGGTAGTTGGTTGTTGGGTATTAAGATCAGAACCATAAAACCTTTTAAAAATCAATCAAAGTGTTTAATATAAATCAAAACATTTAACACTTTGAAAGTTTCATTTTTTTATAAATACCCCCTACACATGTGCATTGATATTCAAAATTCTTTTGCACAAGGAGGAAAGAGTTGATTGCACATTGAGTCTTTTAGATCACTTTGTTATTCCACACACTTAAGCATTTATCTTTCTTGATCACATTTTAATCCAATTTTCTCCCCCTCAAAAATAGCATACCATATGATATTTTTGATATCAATGGATTAAAATAGCTATATGAGATTTTGAAAACACATGGGAGAAAACGGATATAGCATGATTATGATTTGGAACCTTTCTGAATGTTCTAAACAAATTTGAAAAACTAGTTGCGTCAAAGTATGTTGATATCTAAAACGTATGGTCAGTAGATTGCTCACTCCTCATCCTGTTAATTTCAGGAAACGGTCGTAACCGGACACAATCTTCACCATCTGCACGCTTATCAATATAAACACGCTTGACAACAACTACTTTTCAATCGATTATTATTCATTTGTTCAAAACATTTTCCTTTATACTCCCCCTCAAAAATATATCAAATGAGTTAACGTATGTCCCGAGCACACTTTTTGAAAAGATGTTGATAAAAAATTGCTCGGGACAAAGAAGATTTATCTTCTTTTGAAGATTAAGCGCACTGAAACGTACACCTTTCTTTTATTTGAAAACTGGGTTGTTATCTGAAATTTAATAACAAGCCATTTTGATGAGCAAAGTTTCGAAAGATTTTGAAAATCTTTTTGAAAAATTTGAAAAATTTTTGCTCAAAACAAGAAGATTTCTCTTCTTTTAAAGGTAAAGCGCACTTAAGCGTACACTTTCCTTTTATTTGAAGACCGGGTTGTAATCTGACATTTGATTACAAACCATTGACATCGAATTTAGACAACAACCTTTAAAACCCATTTAAGCACGGTGCTAACGGGTTTGCCAAGTTTTGAAAACCATTTTAAAGTTGTGTCAATTCGATGTAAAGATGTTGAGTTCTAACAAGAGCTTGAAACTGGTGTTTCATTTGAAAACAACTCTCGTGAATCAACGAAGATTTAAAATTCCTTTTGATTTTCCATTGATTATTGAAACTCGGTGTTTCTTGAGAATTTTTAAATCTTGTTGACGAAGAAGATTTCCATTTGTTATTAACAATTGGTGTATTATTCTGCAAATTCATTTTTGAACCATTTGAAAATCTTCTACTGTTTTTATTTTTCAAAACCGAGTCATTCTTGTTTTGTATCAAATGCATTTCTGATTTGGAATATTTGAAAGATTTCGAATGACTTTGCTTTGGTCTCCACACTTGTTTTACCGGTGTAAAACGAGAATGTGGAGTAACAAAAACTTGATACCTTCCTTTTAAAGTACTTGTCTTAAAACTCTTTTGAGAAGTAGATGCTTCAAAAGTTTAAGATTTTGTAATTGGCCTCAACACTTGTTTTACCGGTGTAAAACAAGAGTGTGATGTTTCAAAAGATTGATTCTTTGCATTTGAAGCTCTTGTCTTAAAACCCTTTTAAGAAAAAAATGTTACAAAACTTTAAGATTTCTTAGATAACTTCTTATCTTTTTATAAAGAATAGGTTGTAAACTGAGAAACCCTTCTTAAAAATGATTTTCAGGATTCACCCGTGTGAACCTTTTCCGAAACACTTTCTTTAGGTTTTGAAGATTTTGAAACATTAATGTTTCATTTTTTCCGATTAAGAGAATCAAACTTCATTTTTAAAGCATTATACGAAGTTCTCAACTCATGATATTCTTTTTGACAAGAACGAATATCTTGTGATGCCAATTTTGATTCTAAAAATGCAATTTGTTTCAAAAGCTGATCTCTTTCATTGTTAAGTAATGGTGGTTTTCTCAAAATTGAAGAATTATCAAACTTTGTTTCCACACGCTTCCCTTTCAGATTTTCAAGTTGAGTCCTTAAATGATTAATTTCTTTTAAAAATCGATCTTTTTCAGCTTTAGAATCATCAACCTTACGAGCCAATTGTCGTTCAAGAACAACTTTTGTTTTTTAAGTTTTTCAAAATACGCCTCAAATTTAGCTGTTCTGTTCGACAATTCAAGCTTGACATCATCAAAATCTTTTATCTTTTGAGCAATGATCTTTTCGAGATAAGTAACCTTTGATCCAAAATCACAGTTTTCATTATCGAAAACAGTTAATTTTCCTGTTGTTATCCTTTTTACTTCATTGGCGAAAGCATTCTCAAGATTATCATTTTTCATCAATAAATCAGAATTTTCTTTTGTTTGTTTTGCTAAAGTCTTTTTTAGCTCAACAATCTTTATTTTAAAAACACATGTTTTGCTTTCAAAAAGATTATTTTTCTCCCTCGATTCCGTTTCAAGT
>BQNB010205249.1:0-10630 GCA_026074375.1 Tanacetum coccineum | reverse complement strand
ATGAGACCGAAAAAATAAACCCACACAGAATACAATAAAAAACGCCATGTTCCCATAAAATTATATTAAAAAAAACCCGTATATCCAAAAAAAGAAACCTTTAAACATAAGCCCCCACACATAAGCCCATATAAGAAAAAAAACAAACTATTAAACATGAGGACGAAAAAATAAAACCACACAAAATAAAAAAAATAAAAAATAATAATGCCTCGCACCTACGCGAAAAAAATTAACGACCCGCAGCAACGCGCGGGTAATCATGCTTGATATATACTATATTTGGAATAAAACTACGTCGTTTTGACGTAGTTGCTACAGTACCGGCCCATTGGGCTCCCACTTTGGGCCGGCCCATTTGACTTTTTTTTTGTTTTTCTTTTTCTTTAACTAGGCAACTTGAAAAAAAAAATTGCTCGGCACAAAATAGGAAACAAAATTACAAAAGTACTTATTTATTCATATCAAAAAATATCCACGACATGAGACCAAACACATGAGACCAAACACATAAGCTCATATAAAAAAAAGAAACTATTTCACAAAATAATAAAAAAAATTGCCCAGCACAAAATAAGAAAAAAAATTACAAAAATATTGATTTATTCAGATCAAAAAATACCACGACATGACGCCCAACACATAAGCCCATATAAAAAAAACTGTTAAACATAAGACAGGAAAAAAAAGCCGCACAAAATACAAAAAAAAACAAAAAAGAAGAAAAAAAATTAACGCCCCGCATCAACGCGCGGGCAGTAATGCATAACACATATTTACCCAAATCTCATAAAAATCTATAATAAAATAAACACCGCCTCGCATCAACGCGCGGGCAACTACGCTTGTTAATATACTAAGTGTACAAACTCACTTTCAAACCGGAGAGCTTTGTAAAATTTTGTAGTTTTGCATTCTTTTGGAAGAGCTACGTAACGAGCTAACGAGTGTCCAAAATGGTGTTTAGTGAATGAGAGAAGAATCTTGAAGCAAATACAATAAAGGAGGAAATGAAAGTGAAAATTGTCCCGCATTAGTGAAAGAGCAATCTTTTGAGTGTTTTATATGCAAGACCCTAGAGGACGACTTCCTAAACGATGTTAACTTTCGAAATTACGTGTTCGGTAGTTGCCTTTGAATAATGGTTCGCGAGTTAGGAAACCTTCTCCATAGCAATATGTGCTTTCATTTCCGTTTGTGGACATCGTTCATTTTCTTTGTTTATCTATTAAAGTGTCAGCATATGATAATTTACATCAAAACGAACACGAACCTCCGAACTATAATTATGTATATGCATAATTTTAGTCCATACAACTATAAGCATTTTGATCCAAAGTTTGATTATATAGTGAAAACTGATTGATATCAATCTTCTAAAGTGAAAACAAACATGATACATCATGTTCACCAACCACAAAATATAGACCATGAGTGTTTTAAGTCATTTTGATTCGTTTTGGCACAATCTAGCCAACAAAAAACAATTTTATTTGTTTTGACACTATCGAGATTGGACCTTTAAAAAGCTACAATATGAACGTTCATTCATATATTACTATATTAGGTTGTCGGCTTGTTATATTCCGCTAACTAGTAGGTAGAAGAGTCGGCACATGAATTGTTCAGAATTACAAACCACCAAGTACGTGAAGAGAAAGGTAAAAAAGGCTATTAAAAAATAAAAAATTAAAAGAAACCCAACAAATTAATTGGGCCAGGCAGACGGGCTGGATCGAAATAAGCTTGCTAATGAGCTTAGCACACTTTTGCCGGCATCCGACACGCTATATAAGATATAGATAGATAGATATTGTAAGATTTGTTTACGTAGACGTCGCAATTTTGAACGTCTGGTCAATGTGTGCCTTCGCGCCATGTGACTTAGACATATAATTTCCGATTTCTTCATTTTATAACTCTTGCCATTTTTTATTATGTAAAAAAAAGGTTGTACTATTTGAAAATTATTCATCAAATATCTTTCAAATTTTAAGAAGAAAGTGTTTAGCTACTTATTTGTACATTATGTTTTGTTAATGATACTTTTTATACATAGATTTTTAAGTAATTACTAGTTACGTTATGCATCAACACTATACATGTTTACCGATCAATAATTGCAACGAGGTTGGTCACCCGCGCGTTGTTGCGGAGCGGACGGGACGACTCGCTTTACAAGAAACCGATAAACGCAAAACACTTAGCATACTTCAGGGTGCTTTTTAAAAATTGTTTTTTAAATACATATATTAAACTTTAACATTTTTTATAAAATCGGACGCATGCCGGAAGCATTTCAATATTGGACTCATTTTGTTCGCAATTCGATGATCTTTTCCGCGACATTTTTTTCCGAATGAATCGATAGATATGCGCTCCTTAATTGATAAATAAAGTTTGTTTTATTAAAAAGTCATAAATAGGTTAAAGTTCAGGTTCGTTTTAAAAATTAGTTTTTTAAAATAATATTTTCACCTCGGTAGTATCAAAATGAACAGTGTTTTTGGATTATTTTATTGGTTTTACCAGTTTCTGGTGTTTTATTAAGTTATAATTGATGTGATCTTTAAACACTCTTTAATAAAAAGTATCATTACCAAAACATAATGTAAATAAAGCAAGTTGCTAAACACTTTCTTTTTAAAATTTAAAAAATATTTCATAAATAAGTTTTAAATAATACAAGCTCTTTTTTACATATTGTATAAACTTATGAAACACAAAAGTAACAAATTCATATATCTCGAGAGTTCTTAAGCCTCAAAAATAACAAAGCTACTCCAACTGGGGAGATGGGAGGGGGGGGGGCGGGGGAGTACATGTTTCTATGTTCAAAAAAAAAAAAAAAAAAAAAGATACTTTCAAAGAAGAAAAGGAAAATTTAGACTCCAATAAGAATCATCATCTATCATCAAACTTAATAGTTTTACCATGCATGCAAAAACCATTTTTCCATCTTAATAATGTAATATAGCCATCTAGACAAATAGATAACTAATAAAAAAATATTGTTCATTGAATTCACAATACAACGTGCTACCCCGCCGCAAGCTGCATCGCGATACCTGATATTTTTATTTCAGAGTTAATCGATTGTGGTGTGGATTCGTGTGTGAATAGCCCCGTTGGTTCTTGGCCATGGATTTCATGTGTACAATACCGTGTGGCGATATTTTTTTAAGAAATAATAAGAGTGTTTTCGATTGTGTCTAGGAGGTTACTTTTTAGATAGTTATCAATCTTTATTATTCTGTTAAATATTGAAGTTTATTGTTGAGTCTTACAGTGGTTAGTGACAAGTGAGTGTGGTTGTCTTTGGTTAGTTTGACCGGTGGTGAGATGATAGCAGGTGGTGGTGTTGGGTGAATTTTGATGTGAAAAATATGTGTAAGAAAAAATAGATAGAAGAGAGAAAGTGAGAGAAAAGTCAAAGTGATGGTATCTGTGCAAGACACATGAGTGAGATAATGGGGAAAAATAACAACAGTTAGTGCTTGGGACCAAGAGCGTACCAAAATTGCCATTTATGTGACTATTTTCACAGATTTTCAAAATGATGGACCAAACGGACAAACGAAGTGGAGTTCAAAGACGAACAATGTAATTTACCCAGATGAGTATGTTGCATTTTACGTAGCAAATGACATTCGCCTAGCTTAGCAATATAAATTAGGTATAACTAATAATGAATGGGAAGTGATTTTCACATATAGAGATTTGATTGTGACACTCTAGTCTTTAAAATTATGATTTATTTATTTATACATTGAGTGCGCAAATGAGAATCAAGTCATACCATATTGGTATGTTTATTTCTTTTGAAAATTAGTGGGCAAGAGTGACTTACACAAATTCAAATTTATCTAAATACATATATGTCGCATATATTAGCAATAATTTGTGGTTTATTATTCTTTTTGAAGATAGCTTCGTAAAGAGCTAAGATGTGCTCAAAGTGAAGTATTTGAAAAAAGAGAATGAAAATAAATAAAACTTATACCACATCGGTGCTAAAGCAATCTCTTGAAGGCTTTATTGTTAGACTACATAATTCCCCGTAGGTTATGATTATTATTCATGCAGTTTATATAGAGATTACATGAGGAAGCCCTAATGAACCCTAATGGACACAAAGCTCACAGACCGGGCTTGAGCCAAAACTAAATTAGCAGATATCAGCGCCTTTTCAGGGATCTTCTTATCAAACAGAAGCTTGTTGCGAAAATTCCACATATACCACCACAGATCATAGTATACACCCTCAAGAACGCCTTTGAGTTTGGATTGAATCCGAATAGAAACCAACCAAACTTGTCATTCCTCGTAAGAATTCACATCTGAATAGTCGATATTCCACCAAGAAGATATGTTATGCATAATCTGTCTCACTACAACGCATTGAAAAAAAATATGGTTTGTCGATTCCACACCGCATTAACCAATGGGACAAACAATCGAGAATCAATATCCGATTCCACGACGAAGATATTAAAACGCGATGTACGCGTTAGATTTGACTTCCAAGCTAGATATTCACCTTGACTGGCATCTGGTATTTTACCCCACCTAGACGCAACTAACATCCTGAAATCGATTCCCATCAATCTCCTTTCGAATTGAAGCCACTGAAAAGACCCCATCACTTTCTAACGTCCAAACGTAACGATCTTCGCAAGGCACGAGAGTAGTCATCCGAGAAATCTCAGCCAAAGAGTTAAGTTGCATCTCTTCAATTCCACTTCTCGCTTTTCTTCGAAATGAGTTATCTAAACTTGACGCATTCAAATTCGAAACTAACAGTAGCATCCTATTCCAAACTCAGAGAGCGAACATACGTGGAACAACTCGTTATGACACCGCCTTCATACCAAATGCGAGCCAGAACTCGCGGTGTTCTCCCTATTCCCCAGCTTCAATCGGATGTTATCTGCAACATTAATACCCCGACCTTGTAACACCCTTACTTCGTGAACTATCGATGTCCAGCAGGTTCGAACTCCACCAGAAACATCCTTGTTCAAATTCCCGTCCCCCCATAAATAGCCTTAATCACTTTAGTCCATAAGGAACATGTCTGAGAATAGAACCGCAAACCCACTTTGAGCAGAGGACCTCTATTAAGGCAAACAACGACCCCTAAACCCCCTTTATCCTTCGGAGTTAGGACCTTGTTCCACTTTACCCAAGAAGCTTTGTTACTCTTCGGATCCTGGCCATTAAAGAACCGACTACGAATAGATTCAAGAGATTTAAGAATACTCGAGGGAACCTTAAAAATGGACATATGGAAGATTGGCATAGATCCTAACACGGACTTAAGAAGAGTGAGTCTGCCTCCGATTGAAAGGAGTTTCATCTTCCATCTAGAAAGACGAGATAACACCTTGTCCACCACTTCTTTCCAAGCTTGCTTCCTTGACATATTTCCCCCAACTTTCGTACCCAAATAAGTGAATGGAGTCTTAAGGACAAGACACCCAAGTTTAGAAGCCGCGTTTTTAACCATCCCATCTTCAACGTTAACACCCATAATCTTACTCTTACACATGTTAATACGAAGACCAGAAGCCCGGAAAAAACAATCCAAAACTCGAACTAACGAATCGATATTGAGCTCACTCCATTGGCCAAGAAAGATTGCATCATCCGCATAAAACAAATGAGACAAATTCACCATGGAATTAATTTTGATCCCCGTAAACAAACCCGCATCTACCACACGTTGAAAAGAAATATGCAAGCTCTCCATAATAAGAATGAATAAAAAAGGGGATAAAGGATCACCTTGTTTAAGACCTCTAAAAAATTGAAATTCCTCCGTAGGACTACCGTTGACAAGAATGGACCCCCTGGATGATCTAAGACAACTTTGAATCCAAGTCCTCCATCTTTCACCGAAACCAAATTTATTTAACACATCATCCACGAAATCCCAGCGGACCGAATCAAAAGCTTTCTCGAAATCAACTTTGAAAATAAGAGCGTGTTTTTTCTTCCTACGACACCATTGAAGAACCTCATCAAGAATAAATGGACCGTCTAGGATTTGTCTGTCCGCCACAAAAGCTGATTGAACCTCATTGACAAGATCACCAAGCACACCAACTAATCGGTTCGCCAAGATTTTAGCAATAATCTTGTATAAGCTCCCGGTCAAACTTATAGGACGAAAATCCTTAACCATGTTGGCATCAAGGATTTTAGGAATCAAAGCAATAAAGTTCGAGTTACATCCATTCGGTATTTCACCATACATGAAGAAATAGTCAACAGCCTCGAACACGTCCTTCTCAATCACAGGCCAAAAATGACGATAAAAGCTAAATGAAAAACCATCCGGACCCAGAGACTTATCAACGCCGCAATCCCACACAGCCCTTTTAACCTCCTCTTTAGAAATCCTGTGTTCCATATCCTCTTTCTGATCAATCGATAGGGAGACAGGAAAAGGGGTATCAATACACGCTCGATTCACTGATGGTTTATCGAACCTACCCCGAAAATGTTCAAAGAATTCACGCTTCACCTGAACCGGGTCATCGACCCACGTCCCATTCACCATAATACCTCGAATATTAGATTGATTGCGCTTCTTGTTTAGCATACCATGAAAAAACTTCACATTTTCATCTCCCTCGATTGCCCATTTAATCTTGGCTTTTTGAGCAATTTCCGAAGCTTGAATATTATTTACCTGATGAATCTTGTTGAGAATCTCCGTACGTTTATGGACCACCTCATTCGAGCAATCTCCCTTATCAATAACCTCATCACAAGACCGCAACTCCTCTTTAAGGAAATAGATCTCACCTCGCGAATTCGACCTATGAATAGAGAGCCAGCTCCGAATACGGTCTTTAAGAAATTTAAGTTTACCCATGAAGTTTCGGATGGCATTTTTCTTGTTAACAGGAGCCACGTTCCAAGAATCCCTAACCAACTTGTCAAAACCATCAACTTCCAGCCAGTAACGATAGAATCGAAAAGGAATAGGACCGTAATCATACCTGACTTCACGTAATAAAATAGGACGATGGTCTGAAATAAACCGCTCCAAGGTAATAGCAGTGATATTAGGACACATGCTCAACAAATTTTCGGAAACAAAAAATCGATCCAATTTACTCATTTTAGAAGCAGATTTGAGACACCAGGTATAAGCACTTCCTCCTAAAGGGACTTCATCAAGACCCGCGTTGTATATGAATGAATTGAAAATCTCAGCGTCGTGAGCATTAAAATTCGAACCATATCTGTCCGATTTATATCTCACCTCATTAAAGTCGCCCATCATAACAAGTTTACCAACCCATTGATTCGACACATGAGCCAAATAATCCCATAACATACGCTTTTCTTTAGCCTCTTGAGGCGCATATACAACCACTATCATAAGATCAATCCCTGATTTCAACCACACACCTCGAACAATGACAAAATAGTCCGATCTCGTAAAGCTACTCCTCCGAAAAGAATTAGGATCCCAAATGCACAAGATCCCTCCCGAGTTACCAACGGAATCACTATGCACATAATCAAAATTAGAATTACCCCAGCAAGACCTCACACTACTTAGATCAATAGACCCCATCTTAGTTTCTTGAAGACCCACAAAATTCACTTTATTTTTAACACACAACTCCTTTACCCAATCTTTTTTGGCCTTTTGGGCGAGGCCTTGAACGTTCAAAGACATAAAATTCATCGATTAACCCCAAATTCTCCTTGGGATTCAATGATCTCAGTGATATCCTTGATGCACCCATCCATGTTATAACCCATAGTTTGGCCCACCTTCACAACTTCCTCCATAAGATTTAAAATAGAACCCCCCGTTCGCGGCAGAACAGAGTACTTAGAGTGACCCGAACGCTTTGATTCTGAATTTTTGTTTACCGACTCAGAATTATCCTTACCATCTTCAAGGTTAACAAACGAATTGTCATCTCTCTCATTTTCTCCGTAGTCCTTCATGTCAAGATTAACAGTATTACCTTCATTCAAACCCTCCTCCGGAGTGAAACCCGGCGGATGAGACAAACTATGATCTTCTTCAGTAACCTTTCGTGCCAATTCGATATTTTCTTTGTTCAATAAAGGGTATAAACCAAAAGGATCTTCCGAGTGTTTGTCCTTCTGATCATCAGGTTGATCAAACAGTGTTTCAAGCACCTCCTCCACGTCACTCTCATCAATGCCATTATTTGCCTCGAGATCATTAATTCTGCCATCATTGTTATCCTCCACTGATAATTCGTCTTCCTCCTCCTCTTCGGAAAATTCAGGAGTCCACCCTAGAACTTCACTTGCGCGCACCCAATAAACCTTACCCCGAAAAACAATTTTGAAGCTCTCGTGAATGTGCTCACAAACCTTAGAAAGAATGCAAATTCTTTTGGAATGAAGATTCGACTCATCATAATCATCAACATCCAATAACTCACCCCATTTAGCAGCAATACGTTTGAAAGTAGGACCCGACCAGAATTTAAACGGAACACCGTCCAATTCCACCCAAACCAATCTACCTTCAGGAACAAACTCGGCGTAAGCTTGTTTAATGACCGAAAACCAAGAGCCCACACCAACATTACCCCTAAATGAATCTTTAGCCTTCGCAGTCTCGAATTCGAGTAATACCCAAAGTTCTCCCAAATAGCTAATCTTAACCACATCAAAACCTTCATTACAAAGCGCCTTCTTAAGATTGACAAAAGAGGCCATCTCTTTGACTCTGCCCATCAACGACAGAGTGAGATCCTTCGCATTCAAACAATCTTCTTCAAGGACAATCGCAAGAGGAGATTCCTTATCTATTGGCATTCGGCAAGTCTTCACCACAGACACAAATGATTTACCAATAACTGTATTTTCTACATTCTTATGAGACCCATCAAACTTCCTTTTATTCGATTCATTCTTAGTCTTATCCACGTTAACACTTCCCTTCATGTACTCTCTTTTGAATCTTGCAACATTAGCATGGAATTTCGATCGACCCACCCAAATCGTACATAAGTTATTTACCAATCTCTCCACATTAAAGACATTGATAAATCGAACAAATCCAAAACGGTCCTCTTTGTTGGAATAAACGAATCGACCACGTGACCATATTGCTTACATGAGTGGAATAGATCCTTAGCAGAGAAGGAGTCCGGGAAATTTGTAACAAAAATCGAAGTCGAAATCTTTGACACATCATCTTCTTTTGAACGAAAGCTACCCATCTTTGGATTGAAGGGAGGTCTATTAATCAAAAATAGATAGGGTTTAATGGAGGCAGAGATTAATCGGAAACGGAAATGGAATCTATTTGAAGAGGAGAATAACAGATCTAAATTATAAAAACCCAAGATGAGAAACCCGCCTAACACGCTCGATATGAGATTAATTAATCAATGATTAATCCCAATTTCAGGGGTTATAACAGGATTCAAACAAAAGGGAAGAAGGAATTTAGATTGTTAATTTGTAGAGTTTGAAAGTCATCTTTGTTAGAAGATGTTTAATTGTTTGTTAGGCAGCCAAAAAGTAGAATGCTGCTAAAGCAATCTCTTGAAGGCTTTATTGTTAGACTACATAATTCCCCGTAGGTTATGATTATTATTCATGCACTTTATATAGAGATTACATGAGGAAGCCCTAATGAACCCTAATGGACACAAAGCTCACAGACCGGGCTTGAGCCAACTAACCTATCACCTAATACTCCCCCGTAGTTTGAGCGGTGAAATCACGAAAGCTCGGACTGAAGATAAACATAAAAAATTAATGCTATAACTATTTTATTGATGGATATCTAGCAGCGGATAGAGACGAAGAGAGCCTTTGAAGTCTTCAAATCTTTACATGCAGCGGATAGAGAAACATAAAGGATAACCCAAAGTATCATAACAATTGTGTGGATTTGTGACCTAACACAAATCACCAACACAAATAACAATTGTGTGGATTTGTGACTTTAGCACAAATCACCAACACAAATAACAATCTTGTGGATTTGTGACCTTAGCACAAATCACCAACACAAATAAAAATAAACAAAAAATCATGTGAATCTGTGACCTATCACAAATCACCAACACAAATAAAAATACACAATAAAACAATATAACTTTTTTTTCTTCTTTGCCGTCACTTTTTTAACGACTGAAAACAATGTCTGCTCACCAATTAGAATGAATAACCTCCTTTTTTATTCTTGTCGGCTGCTAGTATCTCCACAAGGCACGAATGGTGTGTCTTCTTCTATTTATTCTCCTTATGTCGTATGCCTCTTCTCTTGGTCCACCCGTACCTCCTTTTTTTATTTTCTTTGTGTCGGCTCTCTCACCTTTTTTATTTTGCCGTCATATTTTATATAAGGATGGTGATGTGGATTAGGGTTTGATGGGGTGGTTTAGGGGAGGCGGCTCATTATAGCCACCTAGGTCTGAGGATCAGACCCGCTCCGATACCATGTTAGACATTGATAAACCCCGTAGGTATAATCTTATTAATGACCATTCACTACTACAAAAAAAGCCATAAAAACTTGTCAAAATAGCCCATAAAAAGTGGTTTTGGAACCACACTCCGAGGGGGGTATCTCCATGATCGAAACATATGAAAACCGGTTATGCAA
>BQNB010205248.1:0-10630 GCA_026074375.1 Tanacetum coccineum | reverse complement strand
TAATACGAACCAAGTAATCTAGATGACGGGATAGCTCTCCATATAGTAGTTTATACATCTAGAATCATAAGATCATGAATATTGTCCTTCTAAAATCGTGCTAAGGATACGCTTTCGGCTTAACTAGTTAACGGAAACTGCCTTTGGTTTATTGAACATGTTGACTAGTAGGTGAATCTAGATAATTCAACAAGTAATGTTATGATTCCATTGGATAGTTAGACAAGTGGACTACTAGAGTATAAATTATCATTAAGCAGTAAGTGGGTAAAGTCTCTATGAGCTAGGGTTTAACAAGATCACCATTGCTTATTCTCTAAGATATATTATAATCAAGTAATAAGGATGCTTTATGCAGATGCTTTAATTGTGACAGAATTAATGTGTCTAGGTCTTAGGATGAAGTCCAACCTAAGTCTAAGAATGATATGCCTCTTCGAGATAAGTAATCATTGCACTGAATAAACAAACCAACTTCTGATCGGATTAATAATGGCTAATACAGTTTTCTATCATAAGGCTCGACCGCTCTTTTATCTTCTGTTAATTTGCTTGTGTGGGTTAAAGTGTCTTGAATTGATTGTAGTCACCAAACAAACCCGTGCCAGTCTCTCAGGGTGAAACCCCCCTTTTACCTGTTAAAAATAGGATTAGAACTAACATAGGATTAGCATAGGTTTGACTTAGATTAGAACTAACTTAGATTATTAGATAACCAAAATATAAATAAATTGAGAGATTTAACATCGCTTCAAGTGTTCGACACCCTACTTACCACGAATCTACCACATACCGGATACACTGCCCGTTAAAGCGTTGTTTTTAGTTAAGTCGGCAAAATATAAATTTAAAACTTGAACTATCATAAATAAACACCACACAACAACACATAACTATTTCACTATTATTTTATAAGCTAATTTACTATCATGTATAAAATAACTTGCTACCATTTTACGAACTAATTTGATTAAAACATTGAACTAGCATAAATAAACACCACAAACAACAATCAACGGCAACACACCGACTTTGGGATGAGCTCGATGTCACAGTGCAGCAACACTCATACTCGACGGTATCTATATCCATAAGTCACAATCAAAACCCAACCGAACGCGAACACAGTAATTCAACCAGAAACTGAGGACAAACTCACAAAACTGTGACGAAGAGCTTTACAATAACGCGAGACTACATAATCTAACTCACACACAACTCTCACCAATCTAACTACACTCAACCTACCAAAATCTCAATTTGGGAGTAGTCTTAGATAGCATCTTACGTGAAACTTTACTCACCTCCCTTCTCCACTCTCAACTCAGACCGTTCCGACCAGACGAAACTCTCAATCTAGAAGATCTCTGAGCATGTTTGGCTATAGGAGATCCTGTCCATTTTCCAGGTGCGCTCTATACAAATAGTATGTGTATGAGATTGTGTAAACCCTCTCTCAGAGGTCGACTTGATGCAAAGACACACGCTCCAAGTATAAGTCGACTCTACTACACACCTAAAGAGATTCTACGAAAAGTAGAGTACCACCTCAGGAGTGGGACTACAAACGACAAAACCACACATGGGGTCGTTTTTTGAGACGTGATACATACGAATACATACCAATATCAAGACCACAGACATGACTCTACTAATCTCTATCGTCTGGAATGTCACACACTATACACACATCGAATCATTTCGATTACGAGTGGAGCTTAGCCGTCGTCACTCACTGAGCAAGTGAACACAACGCTAGACAAAACTGAAGAAAGACATAAGTGAAATTTCACTAAAATACTCCAACAACTATCCCACACACAGAGCAGCATGCTTAGCGTTACCACACCAACCTAAGGACACCCAACCACACTTCCTACCATGAGAGTCACGTCCGAACTATGCTAGCGCCTCACAAGTAGAAGCGCGAGTTATCGCTACACACTAGGTTGAAAGCAAGTGACCCATAGCAGGGCATCCTCACGGTAGGGCACATACACTAATTCACTTTACACTGGGTGTGAGACACAAACACAACACCGTCCACACCCTGTCCTCTGCGCCAGGACACACAAAAGAGACAGACCAAAATATAATAACATGGAGAGCGATATGCTTTGCAGGACGGTCCTACACTGAGCGGCAGAAACAAGCTGAAGTTATTTACTGTCTCCTAATATTTAGTCATATCAACATACTGATGCTGATCTCCTACACACGAGAGCACATGAGCATAGGTACTATTGGAGCACTACATCCACTATTAGCAGACAAGTCCTACTCGCTCCCTCTAATGGAAGTGTGTTGGGAAGGGGGAGTGGGGGGGTGGGTGGTGGGGTGGGTTTAGATTGGTGGGTAGGGACGTTATAAATTTGTAAAGTAATTTGTAGTGATTTTTGATGAGTTGGTATTAAATGGGTAGTGGAATGGGAAATTTGGGGGTGGTTTATGTGGGGATAATTTGTATGGTTTTAGTGTTTTGAAAGGGGATTTGAGGGATGTTGGAATGTGTGGGGGGTGGTGGAGATTAGTGTTTGTTGGGGGGGGGTTAGGAGGTGTTGGGAGGATAAATGTTTTTGTTGTGTGAGGTTTTTGTGGGTTATGGGTAGTTTATGAGTATTGTGGTGGGGGAGAATGGAGTATTAGAAGGGAGAGTGTGGGATGATTATTTGGGTTGGGAGTTTTGAATTATTGGATTTTTTGATGGTAGGGGAAATTTTTGGATATGGAGGTAATGGGTAGGTATATTTGTATATGATGGGATGTATTTAGTATATTGAATTTGTTTTTGCATTTGATGATGGCCTCTGGAGCTTCATCTTTTGTCCTCAAAAATCTAACCCAAGTAAATCTTGAGTAATCGTCGACAAGCACTAAGATATACATTTCTCGTTATACTCACCACACGCATCGGGCCATACAAATCCATATGCAAAAGATATAGCTTCTCTTGGTTAGTGTCTTCAGCTTTGGGTTGATGGGAGGATTTCTTGCTTTTTCCTAATGCACATGCTGAACACATATGATCTTTCTGAAATTTAAGTCTTGGAATGCCTCGTGCAAGACTGACTTTAGCTAGCTTGTTAAGAGTACCGAAGTTAAGATGTGGTAACCGACGGTGCCATAAAAAGCTATTAGTCTTTGACGCTTTGGATAGAAGACAAATTAGAGATATTTTAAGCATGTCATAAAGAGAAATTGTGTACAAATTTGTGTCTCGGGATCCGGAAATTAGATCAACACCTTCTAAATTGCGAATAAAGCAAGTGTTTTTTCAAAATGCAACTTCAAGATCCGCGTCGCAAAATTAACCAACCAAAAACAAGTTATGTCCAAACCCCTTGACATGGTATACTCTTAAAATAGTAACATTTCCCAGCTGATAGTCACCATACCACATAATTCTTGCAATATGGTCGTTCCTGAATCTAACTGTACCTAGAAATTTACTAACAAAGTTCATGAGCTGAGAGCGATTCCCTGTCATGTGTTTTGAACATCCGGAGTCCAGATACCAAAGAACAATCTAGACAACCTGTCATGACAAGAGAAGAAAACGATGGAATATCTGTAGCATTGGATCCCCAAGTAGGATTGGGTTCTGAGTGGTTAGCATTTTTAGATTCTACAATCTTAGCTTTTTTACTTGAACCTACATTTTTAATGTTTTTGGGTTTCTTGCTGTAGACTTTAAGCTCTGGTTTTTGTATTTCGATTGAGTAGGAAGTGGTTTTCTTAGGAGGCACTACATTAGCTGAAGTGATCCTAGTTAAAGGGCACGAGTTACCAACTATAGTGAAAGTTCTGCCTGTTTGTTTCCACTTAAGTCCTACTTCAGTGAATACATGACCTGTAGGTTTCCAAATATTTTGTTTTTTATGTTTCTTAGCAGATTTAGCACGGCTATTCACATTTTCCACAAAATCAAGAAGACACATATCATGAACACCATCAAACATAGATTTCTTACAAGTAGCACAAATAGGTTTAGAATTCGCATTTAACAATGAATGCTTAACATCAACATCACGAATAGGTTCAACAACACTATTCTTTTTATTAACTTTCCTAGGTTGGGCTTCTACTTTATTCTTTATGTTCCTACTTGGTGTTCGCGAGATCCTATCATTCTTTTTATTGCCTGTAGGCTTTGATCCGCAATTACTAGTAGAACACTTCAATCCTGTAGGAGACAACACAGGTGTGTTAGAATCTGATGTTTTAGATGACTCTAACCTTGTTTAAGTGCCTTGAGGATGGAGAGTTCAACAAAACCTAAATTTCTTGACATTGTTTTTGGGTGTGAACAGCAAAACCTTTTTCCGCATCTAAGGTTGAAATCGCATTGGGGCACTTATCTTGAAACATATACTAGTAACGTCTCCAGGAATTCGTTGGGCATGCTTACCAGCAAAGTCTAACTCTTTACTAAAGGATGTTTTGCTTTAGCTTGTTCGACTATTTGTCTCCCCCCGAATAATATCACTAGTTTTTTAGAATAACATTAAAGTATTCTTATGTGTATTTTCCCTAACTTTGCAATAACCTAAGAGCTAAAGGTTCTAAATCTAGCTTGAACATGCCTGGAATAATAGTGAAGGCAGATGGTGTTTGTGCAGCAATATCAACAATTTCTTTTCCTTTTACTTTTCTTAAATCATTTTTCAATGACGTTTATCATAAAAACCTTATCTTTAATTTGAGGCTGTTGTAAATCCTCATTTTTTAGCAGATTTTAAGTTCATTTATCTATTAAAGAGTCACTATTTTTCTTAGTTGAGGAACATGAGACTGATTTGGTGTGGATTTAGTGTGGTCAGACTGAGGTGCTCTAGATAAAAGCGCCGGGTTTGGCGCGCCGAGTGCGTGTAGAAGATAGGGATTGGGCTCACGTCTGTGTATATGGACTCTGATATTATTTGTCAAAAATCGCGGTGGTGGTTCTGTTGGGTAGTTGTTATCTTCAACCACTTCATGGCATATTGTCATCAAATCTTCACAGTAACCTCAGGCACGACACACTGAGTCTCAATCTTATGAATAATAAGTCCAGTTCACGAACTCAGTCATGCACACTGTATATCACCATGCAGAAGGCACTGGTCATATCTCTTCGAACGAGATAGGCAGATAGTCTCGTCACATCCATACGGCTCGACAGAGCGCGTGGATTCGACAAATCTACGGTACGTCGACCTTATTAAGAGTGCATAATTCATCATGTTCCTCACAGCGTCATTGATTTTATAAATCCTTCAACTTACAAATGGTAGTGTTTTGTCTTGTAGCTGACTTTCAAGTTCAATATTATTTTTTTAAAAAATGGAATTTCGAGAGTACCATTTTTATTATCACAAGAATCGGGTTTTTGAAAAATTTCTTGATTAAGTTTTAATTGACCAAATTCAAGAGAAATACAATAGTTATTTTTCAAGTTGGTGAATAACTATCGTAATACAAAATCATTAAAGGCTCCCCCCCCCCATTTTGTGATTTCAATAGAGCTCGGCCTCAAGATTGGAACACTTATCCACAAAGATACATTTCTCTCATTCCTATCCATATTCACAATTCATCAATCAAAAACAATAGATCTCAATCACAATAAAAAGAACTATATTAGAGACATGATTATTGTAGAGTCGATCCATTTCAAAAGTAATTCTTCTTAACAATTTCCAAACAATTTTGTCAACTGAAAATTGTTAACAGCGGCATCCATTTGGTTAAAAAATAGACTGTACTGCCATTATCTCATTTAGAAAGATCTTCCTATCAAACACAATTGAAGATGGCTTTAAAACGACTATTTAGCTGAAAATGAGGAAATAATTTTATTGTTATAAAAATATCTTTTTGTATGTTCAAACCCCATTCTACCCATCTCTCTATTACGAGCCAATCTAGCTGTAGTCCTTTTCTTTTCTTCAAACAATTTTTTGATTGACTCTCTTCTTTCCAAAAATAAGATGTTTACCCTCATCAACACTCACAATGCAAACGAATATTCGTTTATCAGAAATAACTAACAATACCAGTCATACAAGGTTTTGGTATAATCCCTGAGCTTTCTCCCTTCTTAAGCTGAAACTAATTTTGCGATAACTAAGCTTGTTTGAGTATAGTGTTATCAATAACAAAAGCATACGTCTATGTTTTAACAAGTGCACTGTTTGAGCAGATTGACCCCACCTTTAACGAAGAATATTATCAAGTTTCTTTATCTTCTTTTCCAAATCAATTTTGTTTTTCATATATTTATCTTCCTTTTCTTTGGATTAACTTTTGAAAACATTAAATGTTTGCAATAAACATTCCTTTTCTTTAATTTGTGTTTGGAATTATATTTGAGTTGATAAGATAAAACAAGAATGAAACAAGATGGAAACAAGAAGGACCAAAGTTGTTATTATGGGATTCTACAAGATGTAGGAGATAATGAAGATTTGGTCAATAAGAAGATAAAGATAAATATTAATGAGAAGATAAAGATGAATAATTAATTGATTATCTCATTAATATCTTTTATTCGTTTCCATGTAAGCCTTAGCTCCTTATGCTATAAAAGGAGGTCCAGGCATATTGTTTTAGGTACATAGAAAAATGTAGTCGACTAGTAAAAGTGTGTGTGTGTGTTCTAGGCGTCAGGTCCTCTAAGTGGACGCCTAGGGTTTTGTTTGTGTTTTAGCCTCAAGGATCTAGATTCCTGTTATTAGTTAGAGTAACCATTCTAGAATTGATCATCTAGAATTGAGGCTATGAAGAACGTTTGGTTATTAATGAAGAACACCTTGTTGAATATCTTTGTTCTTATTCCGCTTTGTTTTTATAACTTATGAACATTGATATTATCCTAGATAAAGGTCTAAACAACATGAGCTTAAACGATCTAATGATTATTTAGGTTTCCACAATTGGTATCAGAGCCTCGTGCCTCTCGATCTAGGATGTTACAAGGTTGTTTTGAAGTCGTGTTCGTAATGGAAAGAAGGTTCGTGGTCCTGTTATATAATGTTATGATCGATTTTGGTGATTTTGGGTTTTTACGACACTTTTATAACTGTTGTCTTTATACTTAAAAAAAAGACAACATGAATACAATGGATGAGATAGACGAGATGGTGAAAACTAGGGTTTTTCATTAAATCCTAATATGGTCAAAAATTTTGGTCGGTTTAACGAGCAGCAGGGTTTGCACACTAGTGATTTACAACAGGATTTGATTGTTCAAGGTTATTATGTTAACAGCAGGCGTCTTTAGAAACCCTAATCCTATGAATGATTTTGTTGTTTATGAAGTAGGGTTTTACAGCAGGTATCGTTGGAAGTATACAGCTGCCTGCAAGTATAAGATAAGCTTTGAAGTATTCGAGTACAGCAAGTTTTAACGGTAGTTTTGGACTCTCATTTTTGATAAAACAGCTGCACAAGAATAGTACTGGCTTCATATGTTTGTACTGGCCCAGGTAAATTTAGTACTGTTAGTCTTTAGTTAGTACTAAGTCGCCCTGGGAAGTTAGATACCTGCCAGATTGATTCGTTAATGCCTGCTAACGAATTTTTACTGCTGCTATCGTTGTTAATGCTGCCCATGACTAAGCAAAATTTAAGGAGAAAAATAAAATATTAAAGAAAAAACGAAAGAAAAAAAAAGAGATTAATGCTGCTTGTGTATTTTGGTTAGTACTATTTGTGGGTCGTTAGTACCGCCAAGGTAGTTAAGTTAATACTGGTTGGGATTCAAAGATGTTAGTGCTGCTTGTTGTATCAAATATCGGGTAACACATAATTTTGGATCTCGGATGACACACACAGGAAGATTGATTTTTGGATTTGGTTTACATGTGCTTAACGGATTTAAAGGCTCATATTTATTGGCATAATTGGTTACAAATAGGATTATTTATCACCTATATGAAGTTGAAGTGGAATTATTTAGGTTTGTGTTTTATCATACCTTTTAGCAGGAGGTAACTTGTTCGTGCGTTCATGTTGTGACGAAGAATTGACAAATCTAGCAAAGGTGTGTGATCTAACTTATGGTGCTCAATGCTTACATTTGTTATCACTTTGGTTATGTGTCTCATAGAAGATGAGGATTATTGTCAAGAGATTACGGTCTCCCTATACATAAGTTTGGGTATACGTTCGAAGTCACATGGATAGTGCAAGATATATGACACAAGTTTGGGTTGTTTTACTTCAGCATCAAATTGGTAATACTTAGTTTTCTTTATCAGTAATCATTACATAGAGCTTACAAAATTGAAGATTCAAGAAATGGTTAACATATGGGTTTCAGGGGAAGCTTAATGTTAAAATGTTTAACCATCTATATGCTACATTGAGGTGAAGGTTTTTACTACTGCTAGCCTTTGTTACTACTACTAGTGTAAGTTTCTACTGCTCAAGTTCATTTTTCTTAAGGTGCGTAATGGAGGGCAATTTGGGTCATTGGAATACTTGGATTAGAAGTGTGATAGTGGTTTGTAGTTGTGAAGATCAAAGTTGCATACTTTAGTCTCCTATTTGATATTAACAAAAAGGGGAAGAAGATTTGATGATTTGCAACTTGTAGATCCTTGGTAGCTTAAGGGGAAGTTTTCATTCGTATATTAACTTCAGGGGAAGTTTGTGCTTATTTGGTTTTGTCATTATCAACTAGGGGAAGATGTGTTTGAATTATATTTGAGTTGATAATACAAAACAAGAATGAAACAAGATGGAAACAAGAAGGACCAAAGTTGTTATTATGGGATTCTACAAGATGTAGGAGATAATGAAGATTTAGTCAATAAGAAGATAAAGATAAATATTAATGAGAAGATTCAATAGGTTTATGAGAAATGTTATTATTAATAACCTCTGGATCCTTTGCTTTTTTAGACATTTTTGATCGACTCTTTTCTTCCAAAATCAATGTTTCCTCATCAGCAATCACAGGCATAGCAACATGTTTATCAGAAATAACAATACCATAATACAAGGTTGGTTTAATCCGCTGAGCTTTCCTAAGATAAAACGGATTTTGATAACCTAGAGCTTGTTTGTGTATATTATCATATAAGGCTTATGGCTTAGTTAACATGTGCACATTTTGAGCAGATTGACCCACTTTAAAAAGAATATTATCAAGTTCCTTTATCTTCTTTTCCAAATCAATTTCGTTTTCCATATATCTATCTTCCTCTTCTTTGGATTCACTTTTGAAAACAGTGAATGTTTGCAATAAACATTCATTTTCTTTGATTTGTTTAGAAATATTTTGCTCAAGTGAGTCAACTTGTTCTTTCAGTGCAAGCTTCTCCTTAATCATATCATCCATTTGAGAATCAATCATTTTTTCACGACTACTTAAATCAATATTAAGACATTGTTTAAACGTTTTGACTCGTTCTTTATATCTCTTTAGCTCAGCGGTTACTGATTCGTTATTCTGTTCCTTATTAGCCTTTTCCTAATTATTTACATGATTAATCATTTGTTCTATCACACATAAAATCATTGAATCTTGTGCCTGCAAATAAGTATCTTGAACATTTTCCTATTGGGTTTCTTGCAAATATTGAGAATACGGAATGATATTGCTATCACTATATATCTCATTATCTGTAAAATCCACAGCTGGTATTTATTCAAAATCCTGCATTGCCTGCACATCTTGATTTTCCATATCATTAAGATAGGTTTCAGAATGAGGTACCTTTGAGATAGCGTCAGAACCATAGTTGGAAATGTTAGCCATGAGAACCGCTTTTGCATTCGAGATATCATCACAGTCAGAATCATAAGTATCAAGATCCTCGGTCTAAAAAGCAGCATTGTTTGGAATGATTGTCTAAACAGCTTGACCATCTGGAACCCCTGGATCTGCAAGAAATGCAAGTTGCTTTTCATCCAAAATTTGTCCAGCTTCCTAAGCTTCAGCTAACATTGCTTTATCCTTATATCATGTTGCATTCCTTGGTCGCTTAGGCTGAGTACATTGCCTATCCATATGTCCTTCACCTTGATAGTTGTAGCATTTAACAACCTTTGCTAGTCCGCGTGCATTGTTTTCCTCGGAACTAGTAGCATTACTCTTATACCCAGTACCAGAATAACTTTGCCCTTGTCTCCCCTGAACTTGTTGCACTGTGACTCTGCCATCTTGAATAGTGGCTTGGTTTCTTTGATTAGAGGAAGTTCTAAGTTAATTGTTATTGAGGGGAACCTTGAGGAAGCTACAGGTGTTAGAAAAGCCATTGCCTTGTTGAGACAAGCAATTGGATCATCTCCTGAGAGAATACAGGAACAGCAAAACTTGAGTCCAAAAGAGGTGACTTAGTCATTGGTTGTGTAGTAACTTAAGGTGATTGATAAGCAATTTGTGAAACATATAAGGTTTGATGATTCTTTTGAGACTGATATGGATATGATGATGGAATAGATGAATGATTGAATTGAGGTTGTGATGGATAAGTAGATGAGTAATGTTGAGTGGGATGAATTGCTCCATATTGAGATGTTGGAAACTGATGTTGAAACTGAGGATTGTTGTATGAAGACTAATAAGTGTTGAAGTGAGGTGGTGTCATTTGCTGATTTGCAACAAATGCAAGTGGATATTGATTGCGTTTACGTAGAAGAC
>BQNB010205244.1:0-10630 GCA_026074375.1 Tanacetum coccineum | reverse complement strand
GATGGTTCTTGGAATGACCCCGATGAGCCTCCACAATGGCGGGAGTCCAAGGGCGCATCGCCTTGGTTGGGGTTTTATAGTCGGTTAATCGGTTATGTTCCATTCAGAACATATTAGTAGAATGCATTTTAGTCAAATTGATATTTCCTTTTGTTTTGTCTATTTTGTTTACTTTCTTGTTTGATACACATTCTGGTGGTTCAGGAGGATTTCTCGCACAATGCTCACCATAGGGAGATAACTCTATCTGTAAGTAATTAAACATTAAAAACGTGGAGATGCTGGGCTTGTAATCGTCGGAGGACGTATGGAGATGCAGCCACATGTATGCCTTTGGATCTGTTTTGTTATTTTTTTACATTACTATGACATTGTTGGTTTGTTGTCATTGTTATTGCTTTATAGATTGGATCATTTGTTTAGCTTTTCATAATTATGAAATAAGATGGTGACTAATCTTAGTAGGTACAGTATTATCAGCATTTTTTCAGATGCATTTAGACCCATTTGAAGAAATTAAGATGGCTGAGGATACCGTTATATGTCCCGAAACCTGGTTATAGTGAGATCTGTTTTTTTGGAGATATACATGTGGTGCCGTGGTGGTCACTGACGTAGTTATAGAGTGACGTGTCCCGACAATCAGTCATCGCGACATTGTATTGTTGTGCGGCATCATGACTTCGACTCAAAATTTATGTTAGTTTATAGGTGCATAACATTATCTGGTTAACTGTGGGTCTGGATGTTTCCTTCATTAGTAACAATGCATGAACTCAAACTCTCATCATGTGTATTGTGGTTGCAAGGACGAACTAGCAACGATGCTTATAGAGCCTACAATAGTCATTCTTCAGGACGTAGTCTATTCGTAATAACTACAAAAAGATAAAACATGTGTAATGACCTATGTAGCACCGAAACGGGAACGGCTAAGGGATACGGGAACGGGAAACGGCAAAAATCAAAAATTCCCGATACGGGAACGGCATAGAAACGGCAAGAAAAAAATATAAAAAAATTAAAGAAAATCCAAAATAGATGTAAATTGTAAACTCCAAAAGTACTACATCTTGCAAAGGTAATTAATTATCAATAATGAAATCATTTTCAAATTCCGGTTCATCTAGTGAGAGATCGGCAAACTCCAAAAATCCTACATCTTCCATTGAATCAAAAGCATCTCCACCAACATCCCACATCTTTTCATCATCATTCGGATTCCTTGACAAAAGTCGGAGATTATTATGGATGAAAACCAAGTCTTGAGCACGGCTTGTAGTCAACTTGTTCCTCCTAAGCGAGTGAATAAATGCATAAGTACTCCAATTACGCTCAGCACAAGAAGATGAAGTAGGTTGTCCAAGTAATCTAAAAGCCAAAGTCTGGAGAAATGGAGTTTGAGCACCAAAGTTAACCCACCAACTCTTGGGTTCCATAGTACCCATCATTGAAATGCTTGTTAAATCAGAAAAAACTCCACTCTTCATTGAAAACATTGCATACTCATTAAGGACCATGCTATGCTCATCAGCACTAGGAAACAACCTTCGAAAACAATTTATCCTTTCTTGTGAAATTTCTGCATCCCTATGTGGAGCACTTCTTGTAGAATCCTCGAGTAACCATGCATCACTATAATATCTACAATATTTAAAAGTCAAAACATAAGTATATAATAGTAATCAAGCATATAGTTTAAAATCATATACCTTGGATTTAAAGAGTGAGCTAAACAATGTAGGGGAGTGTTATTCTTCGTCCATCGAGCCACTAAAATATCTTTTACAACATCATAAAAGAGACACCTATCTTTTGGAGTTTAGTCATATGTTCCCACAATGGAGGTTGATCTCGAGATGATCTTTGTGGATTGTTTGTTGTGTTTCTTTGAGAAGCCATAATTGATAATACTATAAGAATTGATGATTTGTATGGATTATGAGACGAGCAGGCGACAGAGTACGACGGAATATATATCAACGTGTAATATGTATATGCCCTAATCCCCTAGATTACAAACGGAATGGGTTCCACTTCCCAGACTATGGAATAAAAAAAGCCCATTAATACCCCAAAAAACCAAGAAACGGCTGGGAAACTCCAACCGAAACTCCAGCCGAAATGTTTCGGATATTTGGAAATGTTTCCTACGCGTTTCGCCGGCGTTCCCGTTCCCATCACGTTCCCAAACGGGTACCCCTATCATTTTGGCGTTTCGGTGCATCATAGGTAATGACTCACAGAGCTCATGCTTATTGCATGTATTAACGGAGTACATCCTTGTCTCAGTAACAAGTGCAGTAACAGTGACCATAGCTGAAGTTGTAAATGAATTTATGACTATATTGGTATGATACAGTATGTAATGTTTGGTTACTACAACATGAGCCAATTATCATTCATTTTTTTGCTGGAATAAATGAATGCATGAATGTTTTAAGGATGTTTGTTTTGATACTATATGCTATCGTTTATGTTTGGAAAGTTTATAATATTAATAACTTATGCACATATTTTATAAATCATAAAAGATTTCACATGAAACTCGCCCGCCCGTGATCGTTAAAAATATGAAGAAACATTCACAAATATAAATTCTAATATATGTATTGTGTTTCTATATAAGCAGTTTGTGTCTGGGGTGTTTGGGATTGGTTATTGATACAAAAGTTTAGTAAATAATCTCAGACACACCCTTCGCAACTATTACAAATGAAACGACCCCTACACCATCATATATTCTGAAACAGTTTATGCTTTTGTTTCGCCTAATCCAAAACACACCATATGTCTGATTAGTGTGACTATCGGATCCCTAACTGAAAGAACTGCCAAGAAATTTAGTGATGCAAGAAACTTAGGCACAGTTCATGTCAAGTTATTATAGGACAGATCCTTGCAGAATTAACCATCATGGGTGGAACTTGAAAGGGTAGAAAAGTGCTGGTCAACATGGTTAGTATTTGCGCCCTTTGAGATAAGATTGGGCGAGTTAATAAACTGCTTTAAGCCTGGTGAAACATTGTGGTTAGGGGGTCAAATGGGTTTACCCGGTTTGACCCAAACCCAATAAGGCCTTATAAGGTCGGTTTGATTCGGGTCTAACTTAGCTTATCGGGTCAAGCCGATAGACCCGATAGTTTAATAGGATCGGGTTAGGGTCTTAGTTAGTTTCTTATCGGGTTATCGGGTCAACGCGAAAACCCCGATAAAATATAATGAAATATTAAGGAATTTTTTATTTTTGAACAAAAGCTCATTAATAAATCTTCTTTTCGTTAAGTTGATTGGGACTACCACTTTTTTTAGTTAAGTTCGAGCTATCCAAGTGGAATCATGAAAAGTGTACATTTTAGTCTTCAGAGTTTAATTTTGGGTCAATGTCATAAAATACCTACGAAGTCTCAAAATTGTCCCGACTTCACCAACGAACTAAATTTCGTTCTGTCTAGACCAACGAACTTGTTTATTATGTGACAAAATGACCAATATGACCGGCTACAATTTCCACGTCGTTTATTTATTAATTTTTATTAATTTTTCCTATATCTTTCTTCTTCTCCCATTTGGTCCATACCAAAACCACCATTGCCATTATATATATAATCAAAAGAACTTTGAAACGACGCCGTTTCCGTACACATTATACTGTTCATTTTGACACTGTTGATGTCCCGGTCCATTCAGTTTAGTCCAGCCCAGAAACAATGTCCAGCCCATTTTTATTTTCTTTATAGTCAAGAAGAAGAAAAAAAGTTTCCATCGTTGAGTAGCCTGGCAAAAAAAACTAGGAAGATGATGATGACCAAGAACAGACTCATCATCCTCATATCACACCAAAACTACCATTACATCTCAAACCCACCTCAACAAGATCTCATATTCGTGTTAGGGGTTAAATACTACAATCTTTAAAGACTAAACACGTTTTCTTCATAGATCTTTGTGAAGCTTTCAATTCTTTTAATATTCGAACCAAACAAACAAGAGAACAATAACAAATCTGTTTCCCATCTCCAATGACTCAAAACAGCAAATTAAAATCAAAGATCTCAGATTGTTCATTGTTTATGAATCTTAAAGATCTTTATTTTTTGAACAAAACCCATCATCGATCTATCAAGACAAACAAACAAAACACAAAAACACAATGGAACCTACCCGAGACCAATAAATGATCTTGATGCCAATACTTTATGGTCAGAGTGTGGTTCGATCTTGATAAGAAATAAAATGGGTGCATGTGTTTCGGATATGGTTAGATAGAAATGATTTAAAATGGTTAAATGAGACTTTTGGAATAAGAGGTGTTTGTGTAGTGCTCGATTATAATAAGTTTAATTTGATATTGTGTATGTTTGTCACGTGGTGTACAACAAAGAAAAAAGAGGCGTGTTAAACTCTGGTAAGTTGTGTGTGAGTAAGTTTGTATAATATCCGATTAGGTTATCAATTTTTTTGTGAGCCTGTTTATCTTTAAATCCTACCGAACATCATAACTGCAATTGGGGCCTTCAAATAAACCGATAATTTTATATATTATGTTTTGGGCTGCAGTTATATATATCTATTATAACCTCAGCAACAAACCGAAGGCCCAATTATACTTATTATCATTAGAGATGTGCACTGCATTGTTCATCGATGAACAATGTTCGGGCTATATTGTTCATCGATGAACAGTGTAGTCCACATCGGTCCGGCCCGGTGGTTACTGTTCATCGGATAAAAAAAAACTTTATAATCCTTCTTCTTTGACCAAAAATAAGAAGAAAAAAAAATTACATGACATACTCTCATTTTTAACTATTTACGACTTTCTATAGGCCTGGACAAAAAAAAATTAAATTCCTTTTATTTAAAAAAAAAGAAAAACCTTATATCGGGCATTATACTATATAATCAATTGAGAGTCAGTTACTCATACTCTCATAAAGCACTGTAAGCTATTAAACAGAGACTTGAAAAAATTAAACCCGCACAAAACCAATAATAAACAAATATTCCCGCAGTAACGCGCATTGTCATTTTAAATATAAAATAAAAAACAAACCTAATAAAGCCATGAGACCGAAAAAATAAACCCGAGAAAAAAAAAAATTAAGGCCCCGCAACAACGCGCAAAAAATTAACGCCCGCAGTAACGCGCGAGTAATCTTGCTTGTTTTGCTAACTATATAGAAAATTCAACAATTTAAAAATATACATTTGGCCACAATTTAAAAACAGTTCAACAGCACGCCATCCTTTAGAGAAAATTCTACATTACAGAAAGCAAAATATAACATGTGTAAATCACTAAATCTATAGTATTTTGTGTTCCCTAACATTAAGGGGTGGTGATTTGCACACTTCACTTATTGATTTGCACACCCAAAGTTGTGTGTGTCTTGACATTTATACCCCTATATCATTTATTGGAGTGTGCACATATTAAAAAGTAAATAATCGTCATTAACACATACTTTTTTGAGTGTAAATCAATCAATTTAATGAAGTTGCATATCATCACCATTAACTAAGGTTCCCTTTTTATACAATAGAAAAAAATAATGGCTAAAATAAATAGATTTAATATTAGATACAAATTGGTCATTTTCATTTTGTTTTAAAATGATACAGGTCCTCAAACGTGTCTGAAGACGATTTCTTAGAGTGATTTAAAATTGTTATATTCATTCCTTTTCAAATAGGCACTTGGCTCTAAAAAGCTCTTTAAAGGGTTATTAAAGATGTGTTTAAGATTCAATATACAAGCCGTGATGAATGCATGAAACCACACAATAAAATGAACAAAATGAATTATTGATTAAAACCTTCAAGGCGCACAATCGAAACTTAAAGAGATAAACAGTCTTTTTTATTTTAAAACTCCGTCTTATTTAAACAACTAAACCTATTATGATCATCTTAATAAATCTATAGAAGTTTAGAAGACAGCCAAAATAATCAGACACATGGTTGTTCAAGTATGAAAACAATATAACTCTTAAAATCTAAACAAATCTTTTACTAAATATAAATATTAAAAAGATACATTGCGACGATTATAAATTGTTGTTTTTCATTTTTCGATCTTCTAAAACTAATTGAAACACTTGACTTCATATGTTTACCTCGGCTAAGCCAGAAGAGCGGGAGCTCAAACACGCCAAGCATCATTCTCCTCCTTCTAGAAAAGACTGGTCCTTGAGTCCAAGTCTTAAACTCTAAAACTTTATAACCCCTCTTTGTTTCTTTACCATGGCTTCTCCAAAGAGAATCACATTCCATCATCTCCATCCATTCAATGAGATCATCATGGTGAAGTGAAATCATCCTCACTCACGGTTAGCTTATTATTGGAATCCGTCTGAACTTCCTCCACGTGTTTAAGGAGGTCTTATTTCTCAACAACACACGGTCCTTTCTGGTTTGATGTGTCTTTCCTTGACTGGCGAATATACGAATCACATAACCGTGAAGTCTTCCACATCCACAAATTTGTGAGATAAGTATAGCTATTTATAATATTTACCGGGGTAAAACCCTTTACCAAAAAAGTATAGCTATTTATATCATATTCTTTAGGCAGAAAATCAGTAACTTTAGACCATAATAACTTGTGATTCACACCAATAATATGATAAACATATATGCTTATTAAACAAACTAAAGGAGTTTTGGTTGAAGCTTAATTTTTTAGCTTATGTCATTTTTTTAACAGGGTCGTCACTTTTTGAGGCTACAGTTACACTTTAGAGTACATCATTAATAGGATAAACATATCTGCTTATTAAACATAAGAGGTTTGGTTTAAGCTTATTTTTTTCTCAGCATATGGGCTATGGGATTTTTGAAAAGCTAATTAGCTCAAATTTCAATTCATAACATTAAATTAATAAACCAATAAGCCCAAAAAGGTAAGCTTACTGACTATTCAAAAGGTCAATAAGCCCGTAAGGCAGAAAAATAAGCCTAATAAATAAATGACATTTGCTTACTAAGACAAGTGTTAACAAAAGTCAGAGAACAGTGAGTATAGCCTATTTTATCTACTCCCACTAAAATTATAAGAGTATAGCCTATTTTATCTACTGCAGGGATCACTATAGGTCTATCCTTACACATAATTCAGACAACAAAGGTGGAAAAGCTTTAGGGACTATAGCCTTTTGTCAATAAAGAGTCAAAGCTGTGATATGAAATCATCTTTTAATTATTAAAGTTTCAGTCGGTAAAAGTCCCTAAAACCATTTCAATCAGGACAATGTTACATTTTACTTTATTTTAATTATTATACACAAATCTAGACAATTACAAACTCAACAATATAAAGAAAGTAATAAATTTATTGCTGGAAACACTTGTTTATAATCCAATACAACTTTAAAACAAACTTCTATGCAATATAATAGAGAACAATTGAGCTACATCAGTAAACATCCTATATCCTATCAGATGCTCACAGGCCACAGCCAATTCCTTAACTGCATTAGAAAGGAAAATTTTCGAGTATTATAAGATGTCAAAAAAATAAACCATCATATAACCCACTAATTTATTCACAAACAATATGCATATAATGGATTAATGATAAAGATACAGGTCTAAGGCTTGTCAAATGTTGCTAATAAGATAGTCATCATACGAACATTGACAAGGATCATTAACTTACCAGGCATTTAACAAAGGACATGAAAATTAGCTTATAAAGAAATGAAAAACACAACTCCTAAACAGAGCTAGAAGTAGTCAAATGCCACCGGAAATTGTCCATAAACATAACAAAACTTGAACATGTAAAACCAATAAGTTATGATCCAATAGTCAAAAATATAGAACTTACCATTTCAAGAGATGTCCTGCTGGATATTGTGCGTGATAAACTATCGATAAGATGTCCACGCTACTCACCAAAAATGCATCATTAATAATCAGGCACTTCCTTTTTGCTGAAAAGCATATCAAATGAGACTGCTAACTATTGGTTATGTTATACTCGTGTGGTGCAGCTTGTTGACAATATCTTAACACATACATAAACACACACATATCGTTAGCAATTAACATACCGTTGACGTTCTAATAAGTCACAAATACACATAAGCTTGATATCCATTTAGATCATGTTGTTCTAACCAGCAATATAAACAGTTCCTCATAGCAACCTAAAATATTTAACTCCAATAGTTCTAGCACAAATCATCCACTTATATTCCCATAAAACGTACATATGGCATTGTGAGTTAAATGACTTTAGTAACTTACTAAAGTCAACTGTGTCACCTCTCAAATATGCTTCACGGTTTACTGTAAATGTAAAAACACCTAATAAGTTCCTATAAATTCATTTCAGGATGTCCATATAGTGTGGCTGAAAAGACTCTTATAAGAAACATGTATACTTTAGGTAAAAGCCAAGGGGACATAAAAGTTATCAGAATAATATACTTGACGTAATTTCGTCAAAAAACATGTATGCAGACCTGAAACCGAGTCTTCCATTTCTCTAGCAGAATCAGGAACCCTTTCTGCTTGATTATGACATGATTCACATCTGAAATCATAGTAACAAAATTCATCGTTTTAATGAGCGTATAAAAGATATTGCAATAAGTAATAACTATCATCGTTATTGGCAATGTTGCATTCACATCAGTTGATTATTTACATGTGAAGATAATTGTCTACCAACATTTCAATTTCTTCCTCTTTTGCATAAAATTGATATAGCCATGAGTTTGCCATATTCAATGATAATATTCCCAAATCCCAACTATGCAACACACTTACCCACAGCAATCTGTTTATCGAGCAGAGCTGAGCACTCCACACTGCTGTTATCACCCAGGAAGCAGTTTATGCCCACAATACAAAGACAACGCACTTCTTGAGAATCCCCTAACATATCAAGCAACATATGTTTAAGTGCCCCTGCTTTTGATCCCAGCTCAACCTTCGACCAAATAAATAGCGACTTATATATTTCAGTTCACAATATATGCATGTAATTTAAAAAAGAAGAACGTGTGATGAATTTTTTGTACCAAGGTTTGCATGCAAATATGAAATTGTTCCAGTATGCCAGCTGTTAATCGATTTGGTAAGACATTGAGTAGATCTTGAACCTGAAGTACAAAGCAAAGTTTTCTTTACTATTAGTTACCTAAAATTTAGGTTGTGTTTTATCTCAAGTATGTTTATAGCTAAGAGGAGAATGAGTCAAAAGGTAAGAGTCGGCACGCATATTTGTTAATGCATGCAACCCTTTAAAAGTATATATTTAGCAATTTAACGTTGTTTATATTCAGTTCATAAATAACCTGCTTCAAAAAATGCACCTGACCAAATTCAAACCGAGCTCAATTTGAACCGTTACTCAACCCACCCATTTTGCCATCTCTTAATAAAAAGGAAATTTCACTTACTTAGGATACAAATTCACTTTGGTGTACATAATAACATATCTGCTTATTAAACTTAGGGGGTTTTGTTTAAGCTTATATTTAAAAGATCATAAGTAATCATAGTCATCCATGCAATTATTTCAATGCCAGCTGAATTAAGATAACTTTCAAGCAAAATGCAACTTACCTATTTCATTCGCTTGTACATCCTTTACTTTTTTCACTGCACATGATTCAACAGAAATTACATGAGAAATGTCCTGTAAATGTAAAATTTGTTTTCGACGTGAGGAGTCATGACAAAAAACTTGTAATCTTGCAAAAATTTATTGTATATCAATACTTTCAAAAATCTATACCTCATGCCATTTTGTGTTAAAAGATGAAAGATGGAGCACAATAGAAAACCAAAGCTCGTTTAGTAGATAAACTGATTCAATCTTTGTTCTTAGGAAAGAAAATCAAGTTTAAATTTAGACTTGTTTCAAAACTATTACAAAATAAAAACTAAATGTGGTGATTTAATTTCTAATTAAATATTCTATACTCGATAAATTACTTATTTTATCCAAAGAATCACATTTGCATACAGAAGCAAATTCCCTTGGTTTTCATGAATCATAAAATACCCTTTAACCCTGATAAATGTTAAATTGTATATATTAAATGCCCGGGATTTTGCCAATAAAAGCCAAGAAAACATGCCAAAAGAAGGAAATATGTGTGCTTTTGTGTCTCAATGTGCAGGAAAGGATATTAAAGTCAAAAAGAGCAAAAACGACCAAAAACCGACAAGAAACGGAAGAGACAAGTACAAGAGAGAGATTTGAGGAAATTTATCAAAGCCGGATCAGCCCGACACAAGAAAAGAAAGTCAATGAAGACCCAATTGAAGTCAAAGAATCAATAATGACAAGTTTGCAAAGTTTAAGGGCTCATTTGGATGTTTTGAAAGTCCAAGGACCAAAGATGTCAAAGTTAGAAAGTTTGTTTATAAAGAGGAAAAAGGAAATAGAAACCACAAGGACTGATTGTGCAATACTCTCAAAGATTCAAAATGAAACGCGGGTCAATATTTCTCTATAACCGCCCCTAACCTCTTTTCCCGCCCAAATCCCGAAACAAACCCAACTTCACAAAAATCCTTTCCCGTTCCTCTTCACCTCATCTTACCTCGTATTTACCCATTGCCACATCATTTCGCACACGTGTCGGCATCCTATTGGCCCGAACACATC
>BQNB010205243.1:0-10630 GCA_026074375.1 Tanacetum coccineum | reverse complement strand
TATCTAAATAAAGCCTCCGTCTCTGGACTCGTAGTTGAGTTGTTTCGGATGAAATAAAAAGGATAACCCCTAAATCATGTTAATTCAGAACCTTAATGTGGACTTTATTTTTACCATATGGTCTCTTTAGGAAAGGATTTCAAACTATTAATGGTCTAAACCAGGTTTACTTTATAAAAATAAGGACTTAATTTATTTGTCGCCAATAATAATAATAATAATCTGTAGAGGATTTAGGAATAATGGAGCAAAAAGTTAAGTTTATTCTTACACAATTAGCATTTATGAGTAGCGTTAGCATCTAATCTTATATTTGACTGTGATTTCGTTTTAAGCTTAGTTTGGGGATTGTGAAAAGTCAAGGATGACGAACTCCTATTCTTAAGCCTTTTAAAATAAATTTTATGAAAATTCTTATCTTAGTTTTTATCTTTTATTGAATAAATGGTTAAAACGGGGGTGCTTGCGAATCAAATGATTTTTGAACCTTCTTAATAGATATAACACCCCGTGTTTTAGGGTCATTGGCGTCGTCAATAAATTCACTAAGTATTTTTAGTATTGTACGCGTTTGCTTTTAATCGTAATCGTTAAGTTAAATCGCGTAAACTAAAAATAATCAATCAATGTAAACGGGCATCAAATAATTAAATGTTTACATCAAACAAGTATTAAATAATTATTTTGAGAATAATTATGGTCATTGTTCATTTTTTTTATTGGTTACGTACATTTACTATGTTTCACGATAAAGTACGTTTAGGCATACCCGGAACCCCGTTAATTAATCTACGCTTCAACGAATACTTAGTTTTACATCCAACACTCAAAGTTTTATTAAATTTTACCCAAGTTATTATTGTTGGTCAAATGTTGCATGAAATAAACTAGCTAGGACATAAATACTTCAAGTATTTACCTTATATGAAAAACTACATTATGTAACTAGTAAATAATGAATGATATTTATGTAAAATATCAAAAACTATTCTAGTATTCCCTCCCCCTCATATTTTTCATGTATAAGAAGCCTAGGGAGACAAAGAGCACACAAATAAAACACTAGGAACCATGTACTACAACAACTAATCAATGCTTGGACTAGAAACATGTTTATTTGACCAAGGACCACATAAAACCCTCATCCTTGTTTCCCTCCTCATGTTCCAACGACCAAAACACCCCCATAGGTCTTTTTGGTCTTTGTTTTCTCATATTTGACTAGTCTTTATGCTTATATACCACTCTTATACTTCAAGTATCACACACATAACATTTCCTTAAGGTGAAAAGTTGATAAACACCCTCTCTTGCTCTCTACTCATCCACGGCTCAAAAACCCCCAATTAGACAATCCATAGCTTGATTTTCTAAGGCCATACAAGCACTCACACATCCTTCCTATGATAACCGAAGGTGTTTTGAAGGGTTGACTAAGCATTTTCAAGATTTAATCAAGTGATTCCAAGATTAGAGTTTTCTTGAAACCTAGGATTTTATTGTTGTGCAAGCTTTGGTTTTTCATCTAAACAAGGGTTTAGATTTTGTTGGTTATCATCATCCATCATTATAAGGTTATCTAAAACCCTTTATGGATTTACATTTATGATTTTATGAGTGTATATGATCTAAGTAGTAAAATCACCATTAGGATACTTTAACATGAAAAATGAGTTTTTACTTATGGTTATGAATTTGTACACTTATACACAGGTTATGTTGATAGTAATATCATGTTAAAATGAGGTTATAAGTGTTGTACAATCTTGGTTTAAGTATAAAAGGTTCAAGTATAAACTTGTAGTTATAAGTTACTTAAGGAAATCTTATGTTTTCATGTGATGTTAATGACATGTAAATCTTGTTATCATGGACATTTGGACAATATATGGACTAATGGACTTTATTATATGTAATACATATAATATATATGGCATAAAAGGCTTGTGGTAATTTACAAAGTTGAAAGTTATAAAACAAAGTTTAAAACATGGATTTAAGAAAGACATCACAACTTTCTGTCAAAAATTCGAATTAAAGCATATAATACTATATCTCATTACGAATCCGGGCATATAAGGAACTTGAAAAACCGATTAATAACGAAGAAGATATGTAATTTACAAGATATATGATAAATAAACGGATTTATAAAAGAATTTTTATAAAATAATTTATAAAAATTTTACAAAACATAAAGTTTGATATTTTTCAAAGATTATACACATTTTTAGGATTCCAAAATGATAAGAATCATAATTTTACGATCGATAACGAAGAAGTTATGAATTTCGCAAGTTTTCGGTAATTAAAAGTTTATAAAAATAATTTTATAAACTATGAACAGTAAAATTACTATTCACAACAGATATATATATTTTACAAATGTTATATTTTGATATAATTTGTAATTACGAAGACGTGCTCGAAAGAATCACCAAAATCGGAGCTAAAACGAATAAAATATGACGTTTTCGGGTTTACGACGAATAGTTTTATAAAAATAATTTTATAAAACTCATGAACAGTAAAAAGTTACTGTTCATCGGGGAGTTCAAAACATGAAAATGTCAAGTTATGATATATCTTTCAAATACAAAAACATGGGCGTAAGAGATATCCAAATTAGGCTTAAAACGACCTAGTTATGCACTATTTTCTAACATTTGCACTATTTCCTGAGGTGAATAGTGTTGGTTCGTTTTTAATAAAAAAATTTGCGAAACTTTGTGGAATCATATAAATAATATTTATAATTAGTTTAAACTTTATAAATATTATTTTACAAAGACGATTAAACCATTAAACGATTATTACAAGGTTAAATACATGGTATTTAATTATCAAATACAATTTGAACATGTTTTCACAAATACAAATAGATGGTGATATAGTTACATTGACTTATACATGGTATTAGTTAATCAAATGCCTAGTACTTATACGGCCTATATTAATTTAGGTTGCATTCGGTTGTTACCGTGACGCATTTGCTGTGAACTATTTGGTCTTTGGAACTCACGGTGAGTTCATAAATTCGCTTTTCAATCTTTTGAATGTTTATAAATCCGCGAGGGGGATACATGCTTGTCTACAAACTCTTACACTTACTCGGTTATCTTATAACAACGTGATTGTTTTTAAAGGGTATTGTGAGTTCATAGCCCCATGTTTTATTGGTTTTAAATATATTTTTGGGGTGAGAACATGCTTTGTTTTACAATTGGACGCAAGTAACTTTGAAATACTTCTTGTTTTGGATATTGCATACCAAGCAATACTTACTATTTTAGATATTGTATACCATGCAATATTTACTGTTTTGGATATTGTATACCATGCAATACACACTCTAAACAATTGCGGTCCTACACTCATACATTTTTACAAACCTATGAATTCACCAACTTTATGTTGACCGTTTTAAGCATGTTTTTCTCAGGATTTCAAGGTACAAGGATACATTGGTGGTCTATATTTTTGGAATCATGGCTATAAAGATTCAAGTGCATTGTATTTTAGGGATATTATTTAAGAAGTAAAATCTTCACATTTTTAAGGATGAACAAGTTAAAGCAGGGTGCTTTTATATCAAGTATTTTTTTTAAATCCAATGTATCATTTTCAAACGACACAATTAGAGGCCGTTCTTATATCTTATGCAATGTTATTATGAAGTGACACGCCCTGGATATCTATATTCTGTTGCGACCCATTTTGGGGGTGTTACACCAAATGATAGGGAGACATTGCTACCGGCGTTGCTCCAAGGATTAACTCAATCCGAAACTCAATTTTCCGAATAGGTAGTAATCCAGATAGATCATCTGGGAATACCTTAGGAAAATCTCTAACCATAATGATCTCTTCTTGTTTATTAACACCTATAAAAAATCTCACTTTCTCATTCAGTCTCTCTCCTACTACTCTAAGCACCTTACCATCCGGTAGTGGTATCCTCACTACACTCTCATGGCAAATTATTTTAGCTTTATAATTAGACAACCAGTCCATACCTATAATCGCATCAAATTTCCTATATCCAAAAGGTATCAAATCGATGTCAAAGACATGATCCTCGATTTCTAATTTGCAACCCTTAATAACCTTATCAATCTCTACTAGCTGCCCACTTGCTATCTCAATCTCATATCTGAAACCTAAGTCACTGGGCTCTAAACCTAACATAGGTATAAAAGTAGTGGAAACAAAGCTATAGTCGGCACCAGAGTCAAATAAGGTAGTGGCAAAATGATTGTTCAAAGTAAACGTACCCGTCACAATGTTCGGATCTAGGCGAGCTTTCTCTGCTCCAAACATGAATGCCCTACCCCTAGCTTAGTTCCCTTGGTTTCCATGACCTTGACCCCCGTTATTAGCAGCAACTTAGTTTGGATGGTTTCCTCCCGGTCCTTATGCCCTATTCAATCTAGGACAAGCTGACCTGACATGGTCGGTACTACCACACTCATAACATGCCCTAACAGTTGGGTTTCTAGAATCGACATGGTTCACATTCCTCGGCACGCCTCTACAATCATTTGCCAAATGACTCGGGCGGTTACAATTGAAATATGTGCGACAAGGCCCTCCGGGTGCATGGTAGGAGTTGCAGGTGGTACACTTGGGCCAAGTACCCGTATTCTCTCTTCCTACAGGGTTTGCGATAGTAGCAAAAGCATTTCCAGTCCTAGTCCTCTTATTATCATCCCTACCATTCTTATCCTTGCTAGGTTCCCCCATATTTCCTCTTTTCTCAACCTTCTTAATTGATCCATTTCTAACAGCCTCATCGGTCAGTGCACCAGAAATCTGCACAACCTTCTGTATAGTCTTTGGCTCTGTTGCTGCCACCATCCTACGGATCTGTGGAGCAAGGCCATACACATACCTCTCAATCATCCTACTCTTTGGAGTCACCAAATGTGGAACTAACCTAGCCAACTCATGAAACCTATCAGTATACGCAGCATGGCCAGCCCCGACCATGGCGTGATTCCACAACTCAGATTCCAACTTTTGCATCTCATGACTAGGACAAAACTCTTCTATCATCATAAACTTAAAGTCATTCCATGACATACTAACAACAACTTCCCGGCTTAGCGTGCGGATCTGAGAGTTCCACCACGTTAAAGCCTTACCCACAAATAAACCAGCAGTGTATTTTACTTTTTGGTCAATACTACAACCACTCATATCTTACACAGACTCCATTTTCTCAATCCATCGAGTAAGAACTATAGCACCTCTATTACCATCATATTCCTTAGGGTTACAAGCTAAGAACTCCTTATATGAACAACCTACCTGGTTGCCATTTACTATCACATTCCCAACGTTCTCCTGAACGTTCTCATTAACCACATTACCATTTTGATTTCCAACATTTCCTTGGTTACCATCCTGAGCTAGCATAGCGGGTAAGAGGTTCTGCAATTGCTGGGCAATGATCGTCGAGAAGTTGGGTGCTCCCCCATTGACTCCCTCTACATTCCCATTGACTCCCTCTACGCCCCCATTAGCTCTCATTCCTTGGTCATTCCCTTGACCATTCAATTCGTCAACACACTCATCATTACCTCCCCTATGTCCTCTACCTCTTCTACCACCTCTACCAACCTGTCCACCCGTTCCCTCTCCTCATGATTCGGCAACAAGATGGCCAGCACTTCAGGTCCTCATCCTTGGCGGCATTATCTACCCGAAGGAGAACATGGGCAGCATTAGGTAGGTGGGAAGACTAATATATATATATAGAGTATCTTACTATATATATAACTATACACATAATACCACCTCCCAACAATCATATCAATCTCCTTACTCAATAATACTTACTTATACTATTAACGAAAATAGATAAGTAATATAAGTAAATATTTATAATTAATAATTATAAATATATCTCGATAAGTCTATTCGGTGACCTCAGTCATTGTGAAAATAATCATAATAGGGTTGAAAATGAAACGTTTACTCATAATAAACATATTTGTGAAGTTTCGAGAAGAATTATATTTTTCGTCTTTTAGTGAATTTATTAAATAAATAAAATAATTAAATAATCTTTTATTATTTAAAATCAAAAATCATGTTTTTAGGTAAAATTTTTAAGTATAAACTTTTTACGAAATTTCGACATGACCCGTACGTTTATGTAACGTTTTCCAAGGTTTCAAACCTTAATTTCACACTTTTCACCAATTCGACACTTTTCGACAAAATTCCAAAATCTCAATCCTTAACGTTTACTAAAGTGTTTTTCCCAAAATATCGTTCAATATCACTTCGTAAAATACATTTCACTTTTAAAAGTCCGTCAAAACTCTTTAAACGACTAAATATCGCTTATTGTCCATTAAGATATTTATAAGTCCAAAATACGATCCAAGTCCAAAATCAAGGTCCATTTATATACATAAGCTCATACTAATAAGTAACAAGTATTCCGGACCACAATAAGCCCTCCCATAAGCCACGACTTAAATAGGCTTATTGGGTCGTGAGAGTCCATAAGCTCCAAAATAACCTTATTAAAGCTGAAAATAACTAATAAAGCTACTATCAGCATTTGATAACTACCAAAGCCTAAAATATACCACAAACAATGCTATAACATAAAATAGTCAAAAATCACTTTCCTGAGTGATTTTGGAAATTTTCGTGCATATTATAAGCCCAAAATAAGCCAAGAAATAGCTTAAAAATAAGCCCGAATAAGCTACACAAGCTACTATAAAAAAATAAGCTATTTAGCAACATAAAAATAAGCTATCAACCATCACGATCACAACATCAAAACTACAAAAATCCTCTTTTTCCTTTTTATAACCCACGAACCAAACACCACCTTTTTATTCGTTTCGTTTCTAAAAATCGATTTTCACAACGATCAACTTGCACAACTAACATCTATGCATCAAAACAAACCCAAAAGGACAAACGAAATTTAGATTTGAAAACTTACAAGAAAATCTTCAACGGGCCTCAGCTGTGGGTGGGCCCTTGATCAATCAAAGCATATTGAGAGTTGACATTATTGACAGTGGTGGTAGGATTGGTTGTGGTGGCGGGTGTTGTCCTCGTGGTTCTTTCTTGTTGGTAGCATTTTCTTCAAAATCACAAGGAATATAATACACGTCAGATCTCACACAATCATAAACGTAACGTGACATATGCATAATAGATTACAAAGATGATCACCATCCACAAACAAATAAACAACTGAAAGAGAAATCAACAATGACAAAATAAATCAACATCCATACACAACAACATCTGATAATCAACATGAATAAGTTCCCTGATTACAACATTTTCAGTACAATGAGATACAAAAAGTGAAAATCTGGACCTTGTAAAGGCGGTGTTTTAGCTGGGGATCAACCCCATAATACTTAGCAACACGCCATACAATGATAGCTAAAATAGGTAAAACAAAGTCCCTACAAGCCTATAGCAGGGAGTAAACCCATAAAAACTTAATAAGCTATATAGATAAGCTACAAATGATGCTAACTAACTGCTTCTGCAGCCTCAGCTGGTCCATCCTTGGCTCTGGGTCTTTAGCCTTTAGTGCCGCAATAACGTCCAAGGCTGAAGACAACCGGGAGAGTCCTGAAGTGAGGTCGTCTGAGTAATCAAACGTGCAACCTGTGCCTCCAGTGTCCTAACATGTGCCTCTATAGCTGCACTCCTCTCCTCATAACTAGTCCATGCTATACCAGCATATACAGCCTCTCTATCCATAGCCAAAGCTGTACGGCGGTGGTGTGGTCTATCTCTGTATAGTGTGTTGACTAGCTCTCAAGTAAGCACGATCATCATGTGCCTCCTCAAAATCGTATCTCGAACTCCTCAGTCCTTTGCCTAACAGTAGTATCAAGCTCTGTCACTCTCCTGGTCGACCCCCTACAAGGTGGTCGGCGCTATCTCCATCACGGCCTCAACAATCTCATCCCAAGTGTCAACCTCTGGAGTAGGCCTTGGCTGTCTTGCGGCACCAGCCGCTGAACTCTCCCCGATCTCGTATCCGGGAGCGGGAGTAGTAAGACAAGCTCTCTTCCAAGGCGGCATCTTAGCCTCGAGGACATCAGTCCTGGGGGAAGTAGGTGGAAGTAATGAGGGTGGTGATGCAACTGCAACTCTCATCCGAATCCCGGCTGCCCTATAGCCTAATGGTGCCCCTGGCAATAGTAGAGGGTCTAGTATGAATGGGATGTAGGGGTACTGGTGACTTAGCAACAGGTATTGTTGGTGGAGTAGTGCGGCAGCATCTCGAGCAATGCGTTGCCTCCATGATGGCCGACATCGGGGCTCAGTCTACATCCTTACCGTGCCCTACGGAGACGTGTCTAGGCAAAGGGGATCCTGATCTGAGGTGGTCTAGGTGTGGTACAGTCTCATCATCTCCAAACCCATTATATCCCCAGCTGAGGGAACAGGGTTAACAACAGGTATAACCGGAGAGTCGGCCGGAGCTAGGTGCTCCTCCTCATCCTCGTCATCCTCCTCGTCCTCGAAAGGCTCCTCCTCATCATCATAGCGATCAATCATCACAGTGTCATCACCGTAAGGCTCATCACTCCATCCCCTCCGTTAGCAGGGTATCAGCATTCTCTTCCTCGAGTTCCTCCTCTAGGATTAGAAATCAGGTACATTAGCTGTGATAGGGCTGCGGGTGAGGCATCAACGGGTAAAGGCTGGTCCTCCATGGGTGCCTCATCCTCCGAAGGTACTAAGTACTCGGGGTACTCAGGCTCGGGGACATATGGTATCTCGATGGGTGATGGTGGGTGCTCAGGACTGGGCACATAGTCAGGGGATGGTGGGTGCTCAGGTCCAGGCACATAGTCAGGAGATGGTGGGTCTACTGGCTTCATGGGAAGTCTATCGTATCCGTATACGATGACTCGTGGTACACCTCCATCGGATATCTCCTCATCGGCTCCCCAAAAGACTCTCCCTGGTTCGGAGTCAGTGTACACAGAGGTATAGGTGACAGCGGATGATGCAAAAGACATGACTGCAGGAAGATAAATAAACTTATATAAGTATATTATATAAGACCAGCATAGTATATATGTAGTATAAAGATAAAACATGTATGCATATCATGAAACATAAAGCACTAACCAACTAATGCAACTCAATTAGTGTGATTGTTCCCGTGAAAAACTTTTGTATGATGCAATGTTTGAAAATGGTTAAAGTCCAAGTAAAAAGCCTTGACCTGGTTCTCTATATCAAAGGCTCTTGATGCCAATCTTAACACCCCCAAAAATGGGTCGCAGCGGAATATGAGTGCGAGTGTTAACTTCAATAGATCAACAGCACAGATAAGGAGAACGACCTCTAAAGAGATCCCGTTTGAAATGATACATAGGATTAAATAGACTTGTTATGTTACAATATGCCGAAGCTTAAATAGATCATCCATGAAAAAAGTAAAGATTTTAAGATTAACAAATATTCCAAAATGTAATGCATCCAAATCTTTATATTGAAATGACTCCCAAAATGAAGACCACCAATGTATCCTTGTTATCCCAGTACCTTATTGACCTGAGAAAAATATGTTTTAAAACGTCAACATAAAGTTGTTGAAATTCACAATTTTTAGTAAATGTATAAAAAAGGACCACAAGATTTCCGATAAAGAAACATGTAACTCAATACCAATATCTTAAAAGTAAATTAACGAGTGCACTAAGCTCATGACTACCGAAGTCGACAGATATGTAGCAATTAATGCACTAAATGTGCCCTTGTAGATTTCAACCCGCAACATCCAAAATTGATTCCGACATGTTATACTTTCGTTGTTTCAGTAAAGACAACCCGATGTAGCGCTACTCACCACACCCGAACGGGGATGTCAGATATCAGAAGCTAGGCCCTTATCAATATCAGCATCTATTCTGTTAAGCTCTTCTTTAAGAATACCAGAACCTCCATTCTTCCTTTTATCAAGGTATTAAATGGATTTAATAACCTCCATTCTGTTAAGCTCTTGTTTTATTCGTGAAGCAAGAACTAGCATCCTAGCGTATCTCAGTGACGTGTAGTGTGTGCACACCATAGAGATTTTAAGCCACTCATGAATTTTACCTTTAAGAAATTTAAACTTTTGCATCACGTTCCTCATAGCATTAGTTTCAACAGGGGTAGAATTCCATGTGTCAATGACAAACTTATTAAAACCATACAATTCCATCCAATGGTTGAAATACTTAAATAGGATCGGGCCGTAGTCATGATTGGATTCACGAAGAAGAATCGGGCGATGATCCGATAAGAATCTATCCAAAGAAGTAGCACATATATCCGGATATGAATTAAATAAATTTTCAGAAATAAGAAATAATAATGATATTTTATTATTAAATTAATTGTTTTATAAAAGATTGTATAAAAATAAAAGTAATGCGCGCGAGTTTTAAAACTTCATATCTTTATCGTTTCAACTCCGTTTCGTACGTTTCTTATGTCCACGTCTCCGTATTAAAGTAATTTATCAAAATATGATGTTTATAAAATTAAAAACCCCTGATGAACAGTAAATTTTACTGTTCATCACAGTTTATATAAATTATTTTTATAAAATTAATTATACGTAACTTGTTTA
>BQNB010205237.1:0-10631 GCA_026074375.1 Tanacetum coccineum | reverse complement strand
TATATATATATATATATATATATATATATATATATATATATATATATATATAATGTTAAGACCACCCATAAGCTGACCTTCCCTCCTACCTAACGTTAATGCCGCCAAGGATGACGACACAAAGTACAGGCCGATATACTGCTGCACCACGAGGTGGAGTAATGGGTGGACGAGTTGGTAAAGGAGCTAGAAGAACTAGAGAACCAGTGAGGAGAAACAATGAAATAATTGGTGAACTTGATGGTCAAGGAAATGACCGAGGTGTTGAGGCGAATGGAGGTGTCAGTGGATTCCTTGACTTCTCCGCAATCATTGCTCAACATTTACAGAACTTACTTCCCACCCTTTTAGCCCAAGTAGGCAGCCAGGTAGCAATCAAGGGAATGGTAGGAATCAAAACGATGATGCCGTCAATGACAATATCCAGGACGATGTTAGGAATGTCATTGAACAACTACCGAAGGGGTTGTACCCATAAGGAGTTCTTAGCTTGTAACCCAAAAGAGTATGATGGTAAAGGAGGTGTTATAGTATATACCCGTTGGATTGAGAAGATGGAGTCAGTTCAAGATATGAGTGGGTGTAGGGATAACCAAAAGGTGAAGTATACTACTAGATCATTTGTTGGTAAGGCTCTCACGTGGTGGAACTCTCAGATCCACACACAAAGCCGAGAGGACGCTGTTGGGATATCATGGGAAGACTTTAAGAATTTGACAAGAGAGGAATTTTGCCCGGTCAATGAGATGTAGAAACTAGAGACTGATTTTTGGAACCACGCCATGGTCGGGGCTGGCCATGCTGCATATACTGATAGGTTTCATGAATTAGCTAGGTTAAATCCCCATTTAGTTACGCTGAGAACAAGAAGATTGAGAGGTGTAGGTCCAGCCCTAGATAGATCTTCAAGCCTGTTAAGGTTGTAGAGTACTTATGTAATCACAAGAAACTCTAAGAGAGACTCTAACAAATTAAACTATTGTTTACACGGAATATAAACAACAGAGTTAAAGAAGAATTACTCAAACAACGATCCTCTATGGATCTTTTCTATTAATAATAAAAGTGTTTTTCCAATCGATGGTTTCATCTATTACCGTAGGTTTCTTAAATACACATGAAAACCTAACAACCTCTTACCTAAGACTCGCTAAAGAGATAAGTATTTTTACTTCCTAGGATATCTCATGCATATCCTTATCACTAACTAACTATACTATCAACTCGGAGTAAGCATAATACTACCAGGACTAATATTGTTCTACCAACAGGAATAACTTTTGATCTGCCAGCACTAACTATAACATTATCCTTACCAGTAGGAACTACATACCTACTAGCAGGAACTTTTACTCTACCAATAGGAACTACATACCTACTAGTAGTAACTATCTATTACAATATTCCTAACAATGGTGCCTAATTTCTATGTGCTTTGTTCTTTGGTGAAAAACTGGGTTTTTAACAATGCAGATGGTACTCTGAAATTGATGTGCTTTCAGGTTGGATTTCAGTCAAATTGAAGCTGTAGAGATTGTGCCTTCTTGGAACTCTAAGAACCACCTGACTATTCTCAGGTAGTTGGAATTCCTTTGTGAGAACAAGGCACTCTGTATCAGTGAAAAGGACTTTGTTCTTTTTATCACAAATTTGTGATACAGAGAACAAATTAAAGTTTTGAAGCTCTTCCACATAATAAACATTTTCAAAATTCAGTTTGGAAGTCCTTATAGTGCCTTTTCTAGTAATTTTGCCATCTCTACCTCCAAAAGTTACAGTACCTCCTATAATCTTCACAAAGTCATCCAATTTCTCCTTATTACCTGTCATGCTTCTTGAACAACCACTATCTACAATTTCTAAATCTTTATTCTTATGAGGATTGTCCTACAAATTAAACAATACAACAACAACATTAGAATACATGGGAGACCTAAGTCATATACTGCTTGGATCTGCCTTGTGGATCATTTAAAGAGTTAAAACCCATGGTAGAGTGATGAATCCACCCATTGTTACTTCTTAGGATCCCCACTGCATATATGCCTTATAATTTTCTAAGAACAACTGCTGAGGTTCTTAACAGCAGTTCCCCATCTCCTTATCCATGTATAGTTGTTTATAACCGCCAGTCCTTCTAAAATGTTGAAAATAATAGCTTGTTGGTCTGGTCATAGGTCTAGCAGCATGATTTCTCCAACCAGCAAAAAATGGCCTACCAGCAGAAACAGATGCTGGTCTATTCCTACTACCAGCAGGAAAAGCACTACCACAGAAACAGATGCTGGGGATATCCTAATACCATCAGAACCAGATGCTCTAGGAACAACTGAGGAATATTTGCTACATTATGCACATAGGTATATTATACCAAATCCCAACTGATTCTCATAAAAATCACAATCTTTTAATCAAATAAAATTACTACCAAAAACAAAGCATATCCTTTAGAACCCAAAAGAATGTTTTTTACAATGACAACCCATATGGTTTATTCCAATCTAATTACATATATTCCATATTTTTTACATTCTCCTTAAAAGAAAAACTAGATCATCAATGGTGAAACTTGTTTTTGGTCAGCATCTTCGACACTAGATCTTGAAATCAACTAAACTAGAGGCAGAGGGTTCATTGGTCTTGGAGCTTGAGGACTTAACACTTGAAACACTGAAGCAAGCAAATGGTCTCATGAGCTCAGAGGACTTGTCCACGATCAGACTCTCACTAGAGACAACAGTCATATAGATACAGAGTTAGATTCAATAATAAATATTGGACTTATGAACGCACAGAAACCTGTGTAACATCACGTTAGGCATGCTTGGAAGGAGGCATGAAAAGTTGTCCTGTTATATGTGTGAAGGAACCATCATGCATTCCAACAGCTTTAGACAAACCTTATCGTAAAGAGGTTTTTCCTCCCTTCTACAATCCTCAGGTGTGTGTCAAAGAAACTAGGGGCAGAGGGATCAAACACCTCATCTGATCCAAAAGTTTCTCCAAATCTAAACCAAATTTTGATCTGAGGACATGAACGATGATCAGTTTGACCAGGTTTTTGGAGACTACCATTTCGCCTATTCAAGACCTTGCCTAGACCCACCTCAAGTTTAACCTATCATACAGATTTTCAAGTTTAACCTGATCATTTAGTTTTTTAGATATATTAAAATGTTGTTAGTGTTTTCTAAATCAGCAGGTTAATTTCTAATTCTTTCTTCTAATGCTATCTGATAGCTTTGGTACCATGCTTCTGTTGTTCTAAAGGTTTTGTAATGTATTTTTTTATATGCTTGAACCAGGATATAACAATCTTTATATTGAACTCCTAAATTATCAAAATCCTTCTTAAAGTTCTGATAATTATGTTCACAACCAAAGGGCAGTATGTACCTGAGAAGAGAAATCCATAAGAGCAAATCACAGCAGTATCAGAAACCTCACCAGAAGCATCACCACAGCATCATCCATCATCTCCATCAATCATCCCATATACTTGTGCAGCACTTTTCCTCATCTACACCTTCATAGGTCTGAACCAGTTTTATACATTGAAACAACAGACAACAAGGCCTTGGGTTCTATCAGACTATCCAACTCCTTACTTTGAATGTAAGTTACTTGCTATTAGAATCCAACGGCTCCCTCTTGGAATCATAACTTGAGCACCCTTCACATTAATTTTAAGGTCCTAATCTTGTTGTACAGATCATCACAGCATAGATACTCAAGACTCACCCTTTTAACACCATTGTTTTAAATGATGGCCACCTGTGACCAAGAAGGTAGAAGTGCTCTGAGAAACTTCATGTTACAATCTTCATTGTCTGGCTTAGATTGCATCTGAATAAGTTGACTCAATATCTTTTGAAACCTGTCATAGCCCTTATGCAGGCCCTCTGATTCAGATATCCTAAATTCTGAAAACTCTTACTTCAGCATAGATTTCCGCATTTTCTTGGACTCATCATTACCTCCAAACCTGGCTTTGACAGCCAACCAGATGTCCCTTGCATTATCTAGATTATGAAAATCAGCCATGTGATCCTCAGGAAGAGACTGAAGCAATATTGTTCTTGGTTTTGTCTCTCTTTAAACAGCAATGTGTTCCTCAACAGAAACAGGAGGAAGTATCATAATATTTCCTTTTGGATCTCTTCCTGTCTTTTTCCTGGCTTGTTTCCATTTTAGAACAATGTTTTCCACAAGATGTGATCACTGTTCATTATCCATACTAGTTGCCCTCTTATGGCCCACGTCTCATATTCATAACCTTCTTTAAGTAAGGAAATTTTGCATTATTGTTTGAGACAGTAGTTGTGTGATATTGGTGGAATTGCTGTTGAGACTGTGTGTTTTGTGAGGTTTGAGAGTTTGGAGATTCAAATGCTGGATCAGAGGTTGACACAGAGAACACATGTATCAAGATGTTAGATGGAAAAGTGAAATGTTTGTGATGGAGAAGGCATAAAGAATGTTGGTAAAAGGAATAGGGAGACGTCAATGGTGAAGTTTTATGAGTAAGAATACGTAAACTTTCCATTAACAGAAGTTCTCTCTAACACACTTAACCAGCTCGATACGAAACACAATGAGAGGGTCCAGCCCTAGATAGATCATCAAACCATTTAAGGTTGTAGAGTACTTATAAAACACAAGCAACTCTAAAGACACTCTAACACAATAAACTATTATTTCCGCGAAATATAAACAACAGAGTTAAAGAAGAAGAATTACTCAAACAATGATCCTCTATGGATCTTTTCTATTAACAATAAAAGTGTTTTTCCGATCGTCTCATTTTCATCTATGACTGTAGGTTTCTTAAATACTCATGAAACCCTAACAACCTGTTACCTAAAACTCGCTAAAGAGATAAGTATTATCACTTCCTAGGATATCTCATGCATATCCTTATCACTAACTAACTATACTATCAACTCGGAGTAAGCATAATATTACTAGGACTAATATTGTTCTACCAGCAGGAATAACTTTTGATCTGCCAGCACTAACTATAACATTATCCTTACTAGTAGGAACTACATACCTACCAGCAGGAACGTTTACTCTACCAGTAGGAACTACATACCTACTAGTAGTAACTATCTATTATAATATTCCTAACATTAACGTTCGGTGTCATGAGCTTATTGCGGGAAAGAAAAGAAGTTGCTATACATTGCATTTGTTGCTTTATTTTCTCAAGAACTAATAATGTGTTCAAAGGTTTTTACTCATTGATTAATTTAAATTCTATGAATTTCACTCAACTTTGTTGTTGACGTTTTAAACATGTTTTATCCCAGGTAACCAAGGCTGAAGGCAACGATGGCATGGAGGTGTTGTACGTGTATTGATGGATTTCATGGAATGACTTCTTGTGTGTTCCGGTCTTTCAAAAACAATATCTTATGTTTTGTCTAAAACAATGTCTTTTATTTGAAAACAATATGTTTTTCATGGTTTGTAATAGACGGTGGATACAATTCTGTGGGACCGAAATGCACTTTTAACTCTGAATATTTATGGAAAACATGTTTGATAAACGTCTTATTTGAGTCATTTTCTATTATCGTGGTGACGGATGCTATTTAGTAACACCAAATTGCTAATTTCCGCTGCACAATCTGATGCCTGTCGGGGCGGGTGTTACAAACGGCGCCAAAAACTTTGATGTGTTTCAAAAGCTTTAAATTTATAATGCCTGAAAATACCAATTTTATTATAGGGAAACACACGGGTAAAAGTATAACCCATGTATGTAGTATAATCTTTTTAGGTAAGACCATGTCGTCCACAGGGAATTGAGTAGTACTCAAATAATCAGAAGAGAATAGACTTCAACATTTTTTTTAAATAACTTTTTACCAGTGATTATAAAGATGACTACTCGGATAGTTGAAAATAATTCATAAGTGTTGGAAATGATTAAGACTCTAAGATGGAACCTTAACTTATAAAAAGGATTTCTCTTCAGAAAACATTTTCACAAATTAACTTGATTAACTCAAGACTTATATTTAGTTAACTAGACCAAATGTGTCACTCAAATAATCCAGTTTCTAATATATCAAAGCTTATTTTGTTTATCATTTTACAAAAGTGGATTTCTCGACACAGACGTTAAAAATCATAGACAAATCTTTAAAACCACGTAGATCATAACGGGTCTTTCGACCTATATCGATATGATTATATAATCTAAGATTGATAAGCAAAACCGATAAGATAGGATATAATAGGATTGCAACAAAAGCTTCAGATTGAAGAGATCACGATCATACCAAACACTTATTCATTATCATAACATCATTGAGTAGTCATGAGAGATTTAGCCTCTCATGGCTAAGGAGTTCATAACATAACTTGATTTGATAACAAACTTCATTCTTTTACTTAAACTAGTATGATGTTCTTCGTCGTTCTTGGTGATTTGATCTTGATTCTTTAAAGGGTATGGGGTTTATGCTTGGAGGATGCTTGAGGAATGGTTAGAAGGATGATTGAAGGGTGAATACTTAGTTGTTTTGTAAGTACGAGATTGATTATTGGATGATTGAAATGTGTGAAATTCGTCCTCTATTTATAGAATGAGTGAGGGGTGAATGCAAGGGAATTAAATATTTATTGGAGAAGTGCGACACACAAAGGAATTTGTGCGGCGTACTTAGGGTATTAATTCAGCAGCATTTAAGTCTTCATTTATTCTTTACGTCAGATAAGAAAGTGCGACGCACAAAGGAAATTATGCGGCGTACTTGTAGAGTTAATGCGTTCAATTAACTAAGTCTTTAATTCCATTGACTTGAGGAGAAGTGTGGTGCACAAGGGATAAGCGCGGCGCACATTTGCACTTTTGAGCTTGAACTTTATCTTTTATTGCATTTTGTCTTCTCGAAGTGTATAAGTACTCGATCTTTGTTGTCTTTGACCTCGGGATGTCTTCAAGTAAACCTGCAAGCAATTCATGCTATTAAGTATCGAAAGTTAATGAGAAATGATTAAATATATACAAATAACGCCAGTGAAAACATGTATAATTTGGGCGTTATCAATAGGCAACAATTTGAAATTCAAATGTTTTCCCAGACAGCTGTAGGATGCGACCCACGGATCCATCATAGCTGGATCCGTCTAGTGTATTTGGTAGATCTGTTGGGGGGACCTTAGACAACATTTGTCATTTTATGATTAACCTCAAATCTATACAAAATATTGTTTTGTACTTAATAAAACTTGTTTATTAGATTCTTCTAGAATAAAATATTTCTTATCACAAATAAGGAAAGATATTCTAGATATGGGAAGATTTGGAAAGATTGTTTCCACTTATGGTTAATCTTATTTTATCTTACATGATTAATATAACTAGCTTATAATTAATCATGTGTTAACTTAAATTATTTGATTAGAAAAGTTTTATGCAAATGATAATATTTTTGTTTGATCATTAACTATGTTTAATAATGTCATATTCATACCTTAAGTGATTTGTCGTCGTCAAGTAAACTTTCGACTAAATAACTTGTTTACGTAAACTTTTATGTAGTATGACATTATATTTGTTATTATCAAAACATGAAGATCATTAAATATAAATATCGTTTTTGCGCGAATATTTGTATTAATATTCTCTTCTTGGTTTCGGACGACACACAAACACCAACACTTTTGGTGTTTGTTCTCTTGATCTTCAAATATTGGGTTATTGTTGATACTAGTGGTTCATTGGTGATTATTTTCGGGTTCACATATTGTTAGTTTGGGTTAAAATTCATCCTTTCTTCTTCATTCTTGTATGCAACTTCTCATCTATTCTCTCATACATATATATTTTATACATCCATGCACACATCTCATATTCTTTCAAAATAACATCACCTATATTTGTGTGAAATGTTTTCCATAAAGAAACTAGCAAGATTTAAAGGTTATACAACTTTATTTATGTTCTTGAACTCATTCTTGTTATTATTGAACTTCTAGGTTTAATTTATGATTATATACGTTGCTAGTGGTTCTTTTGTGTTCTTGTAACAAATCAGTGGCAACAATAAGTAGTCTTGGAGTTTTTTGTGTATTCGTAACATTGGTAGAAGGGATATAGGCTAAAATGAAGTTGTTGTTTGCGACTAAATTTATGATGTAGTTTTGGTAAATAATACATTATGTCTGAAATTTCTATGGGGTATAACAGGTGGTTAAATTCATTTTGAGTAGTCAAAAGTTTAAAAATATGATATTATCTTAAATACAAACGTGTGGATATAAATTTCGTTAAAATCCGACTTAAAACGAGTGAGTTATGACCAAATGAAGTTAAGGTAAAAACTAGTGACTTTTCCAGCAAAACTGTTTCAAATACATTCTGACCAGTTTACGTTTTCATGTTTTTGACCCATTTAGGGTCCGAGTCGGGTGAAACTCATAAGACAAAACTTGTAGAACGTGATTTTTCTTTGAAACATCGCTTTTGGCTATCCCGTGAATCCGTATAATGAAGGAGTTCCGCCTTTGTAAAGACGAACTAAAATCTGGAAAATTTACAAACTTTCTGCGTGAATATTTCTAATAAAAGTGCAAGAAACTTAAAATGAGGTTTTGAGCGTTTTAGAGTCTGAATGAGCTCTAAAACCCTTAACAAATATCGTAGTATTACTTATATATTTCTCATACGCATCTGAAGGTTTCAAAAATATTACTAAGTAAGCGAGATAGAATTTATTAAAGATGGCGACTTAGAAAGAATAAAAATGATAACTAGACTTTTGGTAGGTCGCTTAGCGTGTTTGGGTGAGATTTAAATTTAGCGGAAATATTTAGAAATTAGGTTTTTATGTGGGATTTCTAAAGTTGGACAAAAATAGTAAATTTTGTTTTAGCGTTGAAACTTAATAAAAACTATACAACTTTTATGAGATCATGTTTTGACTTATATAACTAAAACGGAAACATGTTCGGGTGATGTTAACTTTATAAAAATTGCATATGCATCTTTTCACTATCGTTTGCTTGCTCCTGAAACGCACTATATTTCAACTAGGTCGCGTTTAGGACTTTTGTGCTCGTTCTACACTTGTTGATTTATTTCCGATTCACCACTTTGCTTACGGTTAGTTTTCATAGCCTCTTTTTTACATATATTTTCCTAGGGGGAATAATACTCAAATGATATTTAAATGTTTTGTGTTATGTTACACTATTTTATACTTGGACAATATGTGCGTTTATATTGCTATATGTATGTTACTGTGTACTTACGTACTTAGATTGCGAGAAGTAATTTACCTTCGGGAAGAGGCGCCCATTATATCTTTGTGTAGAGGCACCCAGTATATTGCGGGAATATACACTTTATTATGAGAATCGTTGTTGTGTATGATCACTTAATGCTTGTATATGCATATCTTCACACTTTTGTCCTACTTAAACAATATGCACAACAAATAGGTTTATTACTTAAACCTAGGAGCTCACCAACTTTGTTTACGTTTTTGAGTATTCATTTTCAGGTAATCAAATTACTGTGCCTAAGGAGGAATAGAGCCTTCTCGCATTACGTAGAGAGACTTAGGATGTAACCCTCATAGGTTACTATCCCTTATATTCTTGCACTATTATCTTTATGTTTGATTTGACTATTTGACTTTAATTGCACTTGTCTCGGGTTGTGGGATTATTATGACTATGTGGCTATGTGGTCGTGATACTAACTATCCATGACACAAGTCTTTGCTTGTGTTGGGGAGTCATCATGACATATTTATGTTAATATTTCATTTAGTGAATTCTTTATTATCTTATACTAATGTGTTATGATGATCCCGTCCGTTACATCCTGTGTTTCCGACTTAGACAGGGTGCGACACGTTTGCCAAATCAATTGGTCATATCATGAAAAACGCACGTATGTTGGTTTGGATAAATGAACCCTTTCGCCTTATGAACTTTTGTCAAGACCAAGTTATTAAGATTCATTTGGGTGAAAAGATGATTACCAAATTCATTCCTATGGGTCCTTTCGACCTATGCCCATGATTAAACATTTTACAAGTCTGTTTAATTAGTTATTCTCATGGGTGTCAATCACAAGAATCCAAACATGTTTATGCACTAACCGTTTTAGAACAAATTATCAAGTGAAATCCTTTCGGCCTTTAAATCCCTTTTTAATTTACCGACTAGTTAATTGAAACATGTTTTATATGTATAAACAAACTTATAGAGAAATCATCATTTCATAGTAAACAACCATCCAAATCATAATAGATAACAATTCACATAATTCCCCGCAAGTAGAAAACTCTACTCCATGGTTAATTTATTAAAACATAACACTTCATCACAAATCATAAAGTTTAACATCATAATGAAAACAAGAAAGTTACCTAACAGTTTGATTAGAAATAAGTAAAAAAGTGAGGAATTAGAGCACCCCTCGAGCCTCCAATCAACCAAAGTATCTAAACACCTAAGAAATGATTACCCAATACTCAAATTCCAAGCTTGAGTACCCTTATTGAAAATGGCAAAAATGTTAGGATTATGAAAAAGACTCACCCCGTGTATCGTTTAGCATAGTATAGCTCGTAGTTAGCCCATACCCAAGCCCATAGAGCTTACAA
>BQNB010205231.1:0-10631 GCA_026074375.1 Tanacetum coccineum | reverse complement strand
TTCTGTCAAGGAAGTCATTTGATACTCTTGCTAATCATCTTCAAGAAGTAATGGTCGAATCATTACCCACTATGGTTGATACCCTTATTAAGGAGCAAGTTCCTGAGCAGGTTCGAGATCAAGTTCCAGTATATGTTGCGGAAGGGCTGATTCTGGAAAGACAAAAGTCTAAAGAAGAGATGGAACAGATGATTGCTAAAGCTATTTTACAAGAGCGTGGGAATATATAGGCTGAAATTTCCTCACAAATTCATAAACCTATTGATAATCACATTCCTTTTTAAGTTGATGCATCAGTAAGAAGTTATATGTCTGGTCACATCCTTCATGTTCATCCAGTTCAATCACTAACAACATCTATTCCCGAACAACAATATCAATTGTATCTCTCTATGAAAGTCGATCCTCAGCTACAGCAGCAAGACATAGCTATATGGTTGGCATTCAAATAAAGTTTAAAAGACTTCAGGTACCAAAAACTACATGTAGATCTTTTGCCGTTCACCCAAGAGATCAGGACGATCCTAATGATGATGCTCATCTTGAGGGGGAGAATAGTGCAAAGTGGCAGAAGACGTCTGAGTATGAAGAATATTTATCTAGAGAGTCATCGTCTAGACAAGTCAATGAAGAGGAACGAGGTCTGATAAGTGTAGAATACACATATCTATTTGTACCTAAAATAACCCAATTAAACCCAAAACAGACCAAAAATGGCAAAAATATGCTTGTATTTGTGTTTTGTGTGTGCAGGTGCGGATAAATCAAAATTCACAAGAAAACAGTCAAAAACGGGCAAGCACGGACACGAGAATCAGAAGAGTACAAAAAGAAGCCAAAGAATTAAAGCCGAAGCCAGAAAAGTCAAGCCTTAGTCAAAATCAGCCAAGAAAAGTCAAAGTCAGTCAAAGATGGTCAAACTAAGTCAAACACAAAAGGACAAATCCTCAAAATATTTCACTTTGGTCCCTCAACTCTCACAAAAGTCCAAAAATGTCCCCTCCTCCCTTATTGGGCCCAGGAAAGCTTAATGGGCCTCTAAAAACCTAGGAAACCCTATCCGGATCCCAAAAGCCCAATCAAAGCCCAAAACCCTAGCCCATTTCCCTTTCCCTAAAACAACAAGGGCTGAACTTGCACTTTCCTAAAGTTTTTTATAACTTGAAAAGAAAAAAAAGAACACAAGGGCCATATTTGCAAATTCTCCAAAGTTATAACAGTTTTAACTGTCGAAAAAGGGCGCGAAACCCATTTACTATTCACCCGTCGTCCCATTTTTACCCAACAGTCAAAATCAAAGGGCTTTCCCCAATTGAGGGACGAATAAGACAATTCAAGTGTAGTACAATGAAATGGCGAGGTTAATTCAGTCTTATCAAGGCATTCATTAGCTCAAGATCAAGCTCAAGTACACGTCAGCAATGGTAAAGCACACAAGAGATGTGGGATTTGCACTAAACTCACTCACAAAGAAAGCACAAGCTGTCACATCAAGGAATGACAGCTTGGCAATCCTTGAGTGCACACAATTTGATCAAACGGCCACAATTGAAGCCCCAATGATTAAAAGATTTGATGGACAGGATTAAGGTTTGGAGAGCAAGGCAAGAGGGTCTGGAAGCTTCACCAAATGCCTATAAAAAGGGTCTCAATCTTCACACACACATACGTAGCTTTTAGGATAGATTTTAGCTTAATTTCATTTTTAGCTTAATTTTACTTTAAATCTTATAATTTCCTTTTAAATATTGTAATCAAGTTTTCTATTAATGAATTCAGTTGTTTTTAATCTCTTTTAAGCTCACTTGTTTTACTTCATAAGCTCTCTAAACTAAGCCAAATTTTCTCAATAAGCTCTTAATAAGCTCTTTCAGTCTATAAGCTGAAATAGAGCTTAATCAATTCAGAATTAATCCTTTCTAAACCTTAAAACAGTGTAACTTACATTTACCATGGGATTCATTGGATTTGAGCTTACGGAAGGGGGATCTAAAAGGGAAGGATCCCCAAGGACTTATACCCTATCTTATTAATAAGCTAGGGAGCTTGTAGCTGCCTTAAATGGTCCTCTTGTTTAGCTAGAGGAGCCTTGTAAGTTTCTCTTTAATTTCTTGCTTTAATTATTAGTTTAATTGCCTTCTAAACTTAGATCTGCTTATTTGCTTATTAAAGTTGCTTATTAGTGCTTATTTGTGTTTTAACTAGCTTAATAACCATAGTTGTTTATCTGTTTTAGATTTTTTTAGTTTGGATCATAGTCTTTAATATAAGTGATTTAAAAACCTTAAAAAACCAAAAATAGTAGAAATTAGTTTGAATCCAAGAAAAAAAAAAAAAAAAAAAAAGATAAGCTTAATTAGCTTGTTAATGCATGTTAGTTGGGGATTGTTATAAGCTAAAAATAATCTGGTAGTTAATGTTTGTTAATTAGTTTAGCAATTTAAGTTCAAAGCCAATTCTGTCAAAGTGGTAAAGGGGTGTTTGGATTAAGCTACTTTGACTAGCAATAGTCAAAAGTTTTTGTGCAAACCTTTTTAGAAAGCTTTAATTTTAGTTTAAAACAATAGGAAATGAGTACTATAAGTTATTCTTAGAAATGAAGAAAAGAAATTTAAGAAAAGTGACCTTGATCTTTAAGTGTGCCAGCACCAGGGGAATTGTTCTTTGAATTTCACTTGTGCAAACTTTGATCTAATCCTCCAAGTTTTAGATCTTGCTTGCATTTTACTTGTGCACTCTACTTGAGTGTGTCTAAGATCATTACCCCTTATGTAACCTGCACTATAACCTTGAACCTTTGCAAGTGCACGAGTAACTAACAAAAAGTTATAACTGTTGTCCACTTTGCTTAGTCTCTAGTTAAGTAAAAGTAGGACTTAGGTTCTTAAATTCAAGTAGGATAAGGTCTAGGTATAGCTTAATATAGATTAGGACTTAAATTTCATTTTCTAGCTTATTTACCTAGCTTAATGTTGCTGTCAAAATCATAAAAAGTCAAAAAGCCAAAAACAGTAGGTTAGAACACTAGTTACTTAAAATTTGAATCCTAGCTTAAGGTGGTTGAATTTATTGCTTAAATAGATAGTTAGTAAGTTGTTTTTTAAGTTCTCAGAAGCTTATAGTCTAGTTTAGCTTTTTGAGCTTTTTAGCTAATAAGAATTTTGTGCCTTTTTGGTTCATTACTGAGTTAGCTATCTTGCTTATCAATTTCAGATAGGATTAAGAGTTTTTAAGCCTTTTAGTTTTTAAAAACTAGTTAGTACACATCATAAGCTTTCTAGAACACTTTTCCTTTTTTAAATTGAGCTTAATTTGAGCTTAATATAGTTGTTTAAGTGAAAATAAGCCCAAAACCCCACTCACTGTAACAGCTTATTGATAAGCTATTTTTAAGCTTATTACTTAGTTTCAGCTTAAGTCCCGTTTATTAAAGTAGCTTATTTTAGTGTCCTTTTTAAGTCCTAGTATTTAGTTTTTCTCAAAAGTAAAAAATAAATAATAAAAAAAAATAGCAAAAAGGGGTTGCCCACACTCGAACCCACGACCTCCCACACACAACACATACGCCTTAACCAGTTTGCTTCAATAGCTCATCCATTCATATCTCTCACAATTTAATACATGTACACGTTTTCATTTTCCCTTTTATAAATAAGCCGTAGCATAATAAGCTCATTTGAGGGCTTATTCGTTAAGCAATTTGGTTTTTCTTATTTTTCTTGTGTTCCTGCTAGTGTCTAAGATTTTCCCTGAATTTTTTAGATTTTTCCAGCTTTTATTTTATTTTTAATCAATTTTCGAAAGTTAAAATCTTATAAAATCAATAAAAAATAGAAAAAAGTTTCAGAAAAATACAAAAAAATAGTTTTTAGTTTTATAAAAAATAGCTTTAGGTTTACATCCAGTAAAATCATTTTTACACTTTTTAGATCTTAAATTTCATTTTTGAGCTTTTATTTTAAATTTTAAAAATAGGATTTTAATAATAAAAATAGTTAAAAATAGTTTTCTTTGCTTTTATAATATTTTAGACTTTTCTAAGCTTAAAAATCATTTTTCCAAATTTTTAGTATTTAATTTGCTATTTTTTAAGATTTAATTAGATTAAATTAGTTTTTAATTCATATTAAATTCAAAAATAATCAAAAAAATGTTTTTAAGATTTAATTAGATTAAATTAGTTTTGTCCTATCATAGGTTTAGAATTTTAGTTTACATTTTTAGGGGTTAAAATTAGTTTACTTGCTTATTTTTCGCGTTATATTTGTTTCCCGTTAATCGTTTTAAATGTTTAATTGCCTTTAATTGTTTAATTTTTAATTGTTGCTTTTTATTTAGTAATCTTAGCTTATCAAATCATCTATTTTCTTTTTTAAATCATAATCCGGACTTAAACAAGGATTCAATTTCACTTGTCGTTAGGGAAACGACCCGGGTGATCATATTTGCCCGGTTAAATATACGTATTTTATATTATATTATATATATTTTTGAGAGTGAATCTTCCTTAGGGAATTTTCTTAATAGCTCTTGTGGTATATTATTTTATAGTATATTTTATAGTATATAAGACTTGATACCACTAACCGATTTATACGTCTAGTTTACACTAACTGATTTATACGTCCGGTTTACACTAACCGATTTATACATCTGGTTATTATTAACCAATTTATACGCGTCTAGTATAACTAACCGATTTACACACAAATCCTTAAACTGAGCGATTTATGCACTATTCTATAACTGGGCGATTTATACACCCATTTGTATTACTAGGCCATTTATACACACCCTATAACTAGGAGATTTATACACTTTCCTAAGCCGAATTATACCAGATTTGCTCTAAGCGATTTATACCTATAATGTTCCATTAGTTTACTTATTGTGGGAACTTCGCATATGTGTTTATTTGTGATGCTTAGTTGATTGTGTTTGATCAATAGTTAATCTAAATGACCTTAGTTGATGATTTTCTATGATCTCCGTCCTGTGTTATTGTTGAATGCCTGATTCAATGTGTTGCAATCATATTTGTTATATATATCTGCCCTGTCTTTAAACTGTCATTAACAAATCTTAGCAGAACCATGAATCCATCTGCTGCCAATCAAATTGCTCTCGACAACGCATTGGTTGCTCCTCAAGCTAGACTCAAGATTAGATAATTTAATAGAAGAATTGAATTTACCAAGCCACAAAGAGAAGCAACATATCAAGTTACTTTAGATGCTCTAAAACTCAGTGCTTGCTATCCCGCATTCCTGATCACTGTTGGAGTTCTAGAAATATACATGCATCAGTTCTGGAATATAGTTGCCAAGGTTCAAGATTCATCATCATATTGATTCAAGTTAGACAACAAGAAGTTCAGAGTGAATGCTGAAATATTCCGTGTCATTCTCCATATTTGTCCAAAACTTCTTGGTCAACCATTTGATATACCTCCGTCTACTAATGAAGAAATTATGTCATTCATCTATGAACTCAGATACACAAGAAATATTGAAAATCTACCTGAATTGTTCGTTGATCACATGCATCAACCCTAGAGAACATTTGCAGCTGTCATCAACAGATGCCTTTCCGAGAAGACTACTGGACTTGATAACCTTAGGTTGTCTAGAGCTTAAATTCTACGGGGGATGTATCATCGCAAGAATGTTGATTTTGTTAAACTCCTCTGGGAATACTTTGCATTCCAGATCAACAATCACTTCTCAAAGGGATCCATGCCCTATCCTAGATTCACAAAGATCATCATAAATCACTTCATCTCACAAAACAAGTGAATCTCCATGAGGAACATGATAAATCTACACACAGCTAGAGATGACAGTCTTTTGGGTACACCAAAATATGTATCCAAGACTGAATAACATCAAGTGTATAGAGATTTGATTCCTAAAGAGATGCTTAATGAAGACATTCTGAATTCTACCGCCTACTAGACTTACTATGCTTATGCCAGTGGTGCTAAAGAGCCTAAGAAGGCAAGGAAGTTCAAGAAGCCTGCTTCACCTAAACTGAAGACTGTCCTAGTATCACCTAAAGAACCTACCAAGAAGCCTGTCAAAGGTAAGAAAGATGTATATCAAACCAGGAAGCCATCTACTAAACCTAAACTGACTAAGAAGAAGGCACCGGTCAAGGCTGATAGAGGAAAAGGTTTAAATGTTCTGTCAGCAGTAGCTCTATCTAAAAATGATCAGCTAAAAGAGGCTACAAAACAAAGCAAGAAATATTTTCACATCTCTTATGCAAGTGGCTCAGGTGATGGAACTGATTTTGAATCAGGGGTTCCTGATGAGCAACAACGCAAGATCTCTGGTATAGATGAAGGAAATGGTACTAAACCAGGGGTTCCAGATGTACCCAAATATGATTCTGAAAGTGAGAAAGAGTCTTGGGGTGATAGAGAGAAGAAGATGATGATGATGAAGATGATTTTGAAGATGAGAGTGATGATGACAATAATGATAATGATGATGACAACAATGATGATGATGGTGATTATAATGATGATGAAGACAAGAATGATGATGATGATGAGGCTAACAGTGATAGAACTGAGTCAGAAAAAAGTAAGATTCCTGATCTCAATTAGTCGAATGAAGAAAAAGAAGAAGAAAATATTGATGAAAGAGTTCATACTCTTGAGGACTATGAACTCACTGATGAAGAAGATAATGCTGATAATGCAAAAGAGGAGAATAAAGAAGAGAAAGATGATGCTGAGGAATTGTACATAGATGTAAATGTGAACTTAAGGGAAGAAGATATAGAAATGACTGATGATGATCATGGTGGAACAGATCAACACAATGTATCTTAAGAGTTAGGGTTTGAGCGGGTAGAGGAAGATGCTCATGTGACAGTTACAACTGTCCATTATACACAAAAGACTGAAGGTCCAATGCAAAGTTATTCTGTCTCATCCGACTTTACAGATAAGCTCCTAAACTTTGAGAACACTTCTCCTGCTAATAATGTGATTGCTTCCTTGATGGACACCACCGTTCGTCATGAAGAACCAAGTAGTCAGTCATCTTTTTTTTTTTACCGTACCAGTCTTGGTAATCCCTGAAATCACGTCTGCCTTTACCATAACTATTCCTCTACCACCTCCTTCCTTCAATCCTCTTCCACAACAAGAAACACCAACTCCTACAGCAACAGCTTCAGACGTAACAACCTCATTTCTTGCACTTCCAGACTTATCATCCGTATTCAGATTCAACGAAAGAGTCACCAACTTGGAAAAAGATCTGTCAGAAATGAAGCAAGTTGACCGGTATGCTCAAGCCATCTCCTCAATTCCTGCTATTGTAGATCGCTACATTGACAACAAACTAAGAAAAGCCATTCAACAAGCCATTAAGTCCCATACTACAGAATGTAAAGAAGAAGCTCTTGCTAACAAGACGGAGTATATAGATCTCATTGACACATCAGTGAGAGCTATTATCAAAGAAGAAGTTAAAACTCAACTTCCCTAGATTCTTCCTCAAGCAGTCTCAAAATTTGCAACTCTTGTGATTGAGCGGAATGTCACATAATCACTAGAAGCTGATGTCTTAGCAAAGTCTTCATCTCAACCAAAGTTTACTTATGAGGCGGTTGCATCACTCTCTGAATTTGAACTTACGAAGATTCTTATGGACAAGATGGAGGAACACAAATCATATCTTAGAGCTGATTATAAAAGGGAGCTTTATGATGCATTGGTCAAATCTTATAACACTGAAAAAGATCTCTTTGAAACATATGGTAAAGTATTCACGTTGAAAAGGAATCGAGATGACAAAGATAAAGATCAAAACCCCTCCACTAGATCAGACCGAGGGAAGAAAATAAGTAAGTCAAGTAAAGATGTTGAATCATCTAGGGATCCAAAGTCCAAGGAGTCTAAGTCAACAAGCTCTTCTAAAGGCACCTCCAGCTCTCAACATAAGTCATCTGGTAAGTCTGCCCATGCAGAGGAGCCAAGTCATACAGTTGATGACTCGGGAAGGTAACAGAGTCAAGAGTTTAACACGGGTAAAAATGATGAACAACCCGATGACGAGGCTGCTTCCAAGGTTTACTAGTTCAAGAAACCCGAGCAACCTCCGAATCCTGATCCTGATTGGAATAAGAGACAACATGTTGACTTTAGACCACCAGAAACCTAGATTAGTAACCTTTCTCGTGCATAAAAACCTCCTACTTCATTTGATGAGTTTATGGATACTTTAATTGACTTCTATACATTTTTCATGAATTGGCATAGCATTACAAATCTAACTCTAGAACTTCTGGTTGGACCGGCATTCAACCTACTCAAAGGCACCTACAAGATTTGTACAGAACTAGAGTATCATTTTGAAGAATGTTTCAAAGTTACATCTGAACGACTAGAATAGCATAACCCTGAAGGCAAGCAGTATATGTTTGATCTTTGTAAGCCTCTCCTGTTGATTCTAAATCATTGAGGTCGTCATGTTATCCCTTTCGATTACTTTATCAACAACGACCTAGAATATCTGAAAGGTGGAAGTTTAAGCAGAAAATACTCAACTTCCATAACAAAGACAAAGGCTGCTACTTATAAGGTTCAATGGATTGAAGACATGGTTCCTAATCTATGGAGTCCCGTAAAGGTTGTATATGATAAACATGCCTACTGGGGTACTTCACACTGGGGTCCCAAACGCCAACGATTCTATGAGTTTTCTAGCAACTGGAAGTCGAAGCACGATGTCTATTCCAGAAAACAAATCATTGCAGTTACCAGCCTTAAGATTATGAAGTGGTATGACTACGGTCACTTGGAAGAGATTGAAGTTTGTAGAGAGGATCAGTAGCTATATGATAACGCTCCAAATATACATAAATTATCTCTCGAAAATACATTAAATATATATGTTAACGCATGAAATATTGCAAATTTTGCTTGCTTGTTGTGTAATATTCATTTCAGGACCAAAAGTAAAGAAAAGGACTAAACGTGCAAAGAAATCCCGTTAAATACATTAACGGTCATTATATGAAGAATCTAGAAGAGATTCTAATGAAGAATTAATGAACAAGGTCAAAGTGCGGCACACATTTCTTTTTGTACGGCGTACTTCAAGATGAAGTAAATGCTATTTAATTAAATGCCAAGTGCGGCGCACAATTTTCCTTGTGCGGCGCACTTTTCCTGTAGTTACTCCCAATTCATAAATGATTGCAATGATTGTGCAACCTTTCACTCCCCTATTTTCTCCAACTAATGATGGGAATTCACCTATAAATAGAGGACAAAAATTGCTCCTCAATTCATCCCTTAAAGCATTCTTCTCATCCCACTACATCTATAATCACTTCTAAGTAGTTAGGAAATTGTTCTTAGGGAATTGTTGAAAAACAAACCTTATTCTTCATCACATTCTAGGTTTTAGTAGAGGAAAGTGTCATTTGATCTTAGAAGGTTGTGTTAAGAAGTTGTTATAGTGGGTATAATTACATTTCCGGGTTGTTAGAGATATTGTTCGAAGGAAACTCTTGAGAATCAATATATTTTGCTATTGAGTTTGGTATAAACTTGTTTCCCTACTCTTATATTATGAATTCTGAATTGATCATGCTTGTTATGTGTTTTGAATTGATGAATATGGAGTAGTCTAACATGTTTGTTAGGGGATCATGAGAGAATTATGGATTAAACTTGGATAACTTAGTGAATTTTGGAAACTATCAATATGAACTTGATGTTTTTACACTTAGACTTATTAATCATCATTTAATCATCATTCTAGTCCGGATATAGGTCGAAAGACTTCGGCTAAATGTTTGATTTCCTAGTTGTTTATCTATGACAACTAGATGTTAGCCTTGTAAGGCTTGGCTAACAAAATGATCATTAACCAAGGGTAAAAGGGTTTAACACTTAACCTTATGTCTAATGAACTTTGTTAAGAAAGTTCATATTCCTATTTCCCAAATTTGAATCGAACTTAAAGCATTTTTGTAATCAAAAGTAAAGGCTGAAAGGATTTTTTATTATAGTAAATAGACAGTCATTTTAGTAAACTACCCGTTTCTTTAATCGATTATACTTTAATTCTTGAACCCTTATCCATCCAAGTTTATCCATATTTGTTTTCGTACCCCCAAACAACATCATTTTATATCTTAAAGTATTACCAATCCTGTGGAACGACCTGTTCGTAATATAGCCGACTCTTCTAGAATTACCCTTTTTGTAATATAGCCGACTCTTCTAGAATTACCAATCCCGTGGAACGACATGTTCTTACCCTAAACCTATACTATAAACGGGGGTTTATACTTTACCTGTGTGTTAGTTGGAAATTAGATAAAACTAGTATTATAAATTTAAAGCTTTAATAACACATCAAAGTTTTTTGCGTCGTTGCCGAGGATTTATTTCATTCTTGAAATAGTCATTTTTATATTACAAATTAAAATTTTTCAAAATCGCCGTACAGTTTTCTGGCAAACTAAACCTATTTTTCTCAGAAAGTGCGCCGCACATAACCATTGTGCGCTGGTTTTTCTGCAAAAACTCAGAAGTACGCCGTACTTCTAGCAAGTACGTCACACTTCTTGTCCCTTTTACAAAACAGAACAAGTTTTTTCAA
>BQNB010205230.1:0-10631 GCA_026074375.1 Tanacetum coccineum | reverse complement strand
CTCTCTCACTACATTACGATTCTCTCTCTCTCTCTTTTCTTGGATTCGTGTTGTGTGTTATGAAGTGAAGTGTTAAATCGGGTTCTCACATGTCTTCAGTCTCCTTTGTAGTAACATGTGCAAAAAAGACCTGACATCCTTTTAGCATGTACTTCTGCGTCTTAGTGCATGAGATGATGTTTAATCGAGTCCCGTTCCCTCGTTTGCTTTTGTCACCATGAACAATCAAGGTTTCATTTCCCCAGGGAATACGAACGATTTTCTCGGCACAAACGATGACTGCTTGGTACTTTGCCAACCAATCCATACCCATAATGACATCAAGACTACCAAGTTCTACAGGCATTAAGTCTATGTTGAATGGGTGGTTCAGGAATTTTAATGTACAACCCCTAAGGATAGTGTTTAACCTAATTATTCTCCCGTCGGCTAGTTCAACGTCATAATAGTGATCTAATGCAGTTGGTGTGATATCAATTTGGGAGCTAAATGCAGTAGACACAAAGCTTCTATCGACACCAGTATCAAATAAGACAGAATCATAGTGGTTGTTTAGAAGGAACGTACCCGTAACGACGTTTGAGTCTGGGTTTGTCCCTGCACGGCCTACCGCATACACTTTCGCTGGAGCATTGCCATTTCTAGCTTGGTTACTGCAGTTGTTGTTTTTTAACTTTGGACAATCCCTCTTAAAGTGTCCATGGGCTCCACATTCATAGCAAGTGGGTTTTTGACCTGCCCCAATGCCCTTTTGGTTGTTAGCAGTATTGGCATTGGCGGTACTCCTACAGTCACAAGCCAGATGGCGAACTCGGTTGCACTTGTGGCATTTGGGAGCACATGGACCATCATGGTGATAGTTGCATTTAATGCATAGGGGTTTAGATCCCACGTATGACTTCTTCTCACCAGATCCTACAATGTAGGCTCAGCCAGTGTTCTGCCTCTTGTTTTGTTGTTGTTGTAGTTGTTAGTAGTTATCATCTTGCTTTCTCTTGTTCTCTATCTGACGTTCAACAAAAGTGCGTATTTTCTTATCCATCAGCTTAGTTGCTATTTCAATTGCCTCTTGCATTATCTTAGGTTTTGATGCTACTACACTTCCGTGGATCATGTCGGACAAACCACCGACATATCTCTCAATTTTGTTAGACTCTTCAGGAAACATTCTAACACACAGCAATGCCAGTTCCTGAAAACGTTGGTTGTACCCTATCACATCGGTACCTTTCACTTTCAAATTCTACAACTCAGCCTCCAGTTTCTTAATCTCGACCCTCGGGCAGTACTTGTCAGTCATCTTGTTTTTTAGGTCTGTCCAAGTCATTGCATACGCAACATCATGACCAACAGTCCTAACATGAGAGTTCCACCATGTTAGCGCACCTGCGAGAAGAGTACAAGTGGAAAACTTGATTTGGTTCTCCACCGAGCAGTTGCTTATACTGAACACAATTTCCATTTTCTTAAACCATTGAATCAATTCGACAACTCGTTCTGTGCCTTTAAAATTTAGAGGTTGGCACTTCATGAAGTCTGGGTAAGTGTACTCTCTAGCAACTCGTTCTGTCCTTCTAACACCTGTTCCCGAAACATGGCTGTCATCGCCATTCGTGCTTCTGTTAGCATCAAGTGCTGCCAAAGCGGCAGTAACGCCTTGGTCAATAATTTCCTGAAGCTGGGCATTAGTGACAGTTGTGGTGGTGGTTGTTTCTGGGGCTGGTCCGGACCTTGTGGCTCTTTTTGGTGCCATTTTTTTCAATCACAAAATATATAATACCCGTTAGATTTCATAAAATCATAACCATGACATGACATATACACAATAAGTAAAGTGAGATCACAACACACAGTTAAACATACAACTGAATTGAATATTAACAATGGCGTAACTAAATCGACATTCATTCATAACAAATTCAATTACAGACATGATATAATACCACCATTCTATATATAAATTGGAAAACATACATGATTGGTTCAGATACAAAATGATCACAACGATTAGGTTACAAAAATATACAACCCAAAGCCATACTAGCCGGGAATTACCCGTAATACTTAGTAGGCTGTACAAAACAACTAGCCATAACAAGATCTACGGACTGCTACCAGCCTCCTCTGGTGCATCGGGCTGTGCCGGACCTTTAGTGGGTCCCTACTGTCTCTGAAACTCTGTCATCTGGGTCTGTAGTCTCTTCAGCAGCTTTAGTGCCTCAATGAACTGTGCCTGTCTCCTGCGGTTCATTGCCAGCAACTCTGTAATCGCCGCTTGTCTCCTGTGGTCCGTTGCCTACAACTCTGTAATCACTGTCTGCTGACCAAATACAGTAGTACGCAGTGACATAACCTCTGAACGTGCAAGATCACTAGCGTCCATAGATCATCCCCAAGCCTCTCGAGACATCCCAGCCTCTCTATCTATCAATAGAGTTGTACGAGCATGTGCACGCCTATCCCTATACAACATGTTGAGCCGACCAGCCATCAGCTGTCGCTCAGTCTGCTTATCATGTAACCTCGTATAGATCTCTTCTGTGTCCTGTCTAACCAAGGTGGCAAACTCTGTCATCCGTCGACCCAACTCTGTGTCATCAGTCGCTAGTGCCCCTGGCATGTCTACCAGCATCTCATCCAAAATGTTGGTGATCCCATAACCGATATCTCTATCTAGATCCCGCATAATCTCCCTGTCCATAGTGGCAACAAAACCATAGTCCGCCCTGAAACCTCCAGGAGGTCTAGCAGTGGGGGTAAACGAACTCTCTCCTACCTCATATCTCGGACCGAGAGCGATACCTAACCTCTTCCGAGGCAGTAAGGTAACCTCGGGTCTGCTGATCTACGGTCAGTAAAGGGTAGATGCAAAGGTGGTGATGAAGTAGGTAGCGGTATGGGTAAGAGTGGTGGTGTCCCCGATGGTAGGGTACTTGATAATGGCGTATCTGCTCTAGTGTGGGAGAGTATTATATGTGGCGGTGGTGAATGGGAAGTAGATGGGGCCTCGACTCTTAGCCGGATCATCACAGCTCTGTAGCCCAATAGATAAGTAGGACTAACAGGTAATGGTGGAGGTGCTAAAGGTAGTGGTGGTGATACTGGGAGTGGTGGTGATACTGGTAGTGGTGGTGAGGGAATCTGAGGTAGTGGTGATGACCATGAGGAGAGTGGTGATAGTGGAGGTGATGGTATGGCAAGAAGTCTGGAAACCTCTGCCTTAGACCAAAATGGTGTAGGTGGCCCATCTCGGATAGACATCCTACCAGTAACACGGTGTACAGGTGGTGGGATAGAGTCAGCCGAAGCTGGGTGCTCCTCCTCCTTGTCCTCCTTCTCCTCGTCCTCCTCCTCATCCTCCTCATCACCGGCATCATCTCCGGAGGGCTTCTCCTCCTCCTCCTCATCATCATCCCTATCAATAGGGTAATCAGCTGGATCCTCCTCGGGATCCTCATCGTCCTCCTCCGGGTCCTCCTCAGGATCGGACTCTGGAACATAATCTGGTGACTGAGCAGTGGGTGAGGCAGCAGCAGGCAGTAGCTGCTCCTCAGCTGGGAATACCTCATCCTCTAGTGGCATGAACTCCGGGTATACAGGCTCCAGAACAAAGTCTGGTGGAAGTGGTGCCTGTAGCTCCTCGGGGCTTGGCACATAGTTCGGTAAAGGTGGGGCATGAAACGCAGCTACCACATATGCATACGGATCCTCTGGCATCATGGGTGGTCCATCAACTCCTGGTGATCCTAAGTCCGATAAGCCCTCATACGGACTGGATACCGCTGTGTATGTGACTGTGGAATCCTCCGAATCCGACATGACAGTATCTGAAAATCAAAAAGTAGCTTATATAAGTATTTAATATAAGACTCTTATCATAATATACGTACTATATGTAAACACGTATATCAATCATGAATGCATCTAGTCTAATCAACTAATGCAACAAGTAGTGTATGTATGTATGTCCCGTGAAAACCCCTTTGTATGAATGCAATGTTTGAAAACGGTTATAGTCCAGCAAAAACATTTTGACCTGGTTCTCTATAACCTTGTCTCTTGATACCAATATGTAACACCCCCAAATTGGGTCACAGCGAAATATAGGTTGGGGGTGGTACTTCATAGATCAATAACATAAGATATATATAAGAACAACCCAAAAGTCGTTTAAAAACCGATACATTAGATTGAGCAAAGTGTTTGTTACATAAAGCCCGAAGCTTCACTAGTTCAAAATACGAATTACAAGATTCTAGTCCATAACAAATGTTTCCCAAATTATAATGCAACCAAATCTTTAATGCATGACTTCCAAAATAACGACCACCAATGTATCCCTTGTCTTGTACCTTACTGATCTCCTGAGGAAACATTGCTTAAAACGTCAACATATTGTTGAGTGAATTCATAGGTTTATAAAATGTATAATGTAGGACCGCAAGATTTCCCCATGATAATGCAACAAGTAGTGTATGTATATATGTCCCGTGAAAATCCCTTTGTATGAATGCAATGTTTGAAAACGGTTATAGTCCAGCAAAAACATTTGACCTGGTTCTCTATAACCTTGGCTCTTGATACCAATCTGTAACACCCCCAAATTGGCTCGCAGCGGAATATGGGTCCGGGGCGTGTTACTTCTCAGATCAATAACACAAGATATATATAGAACGACCAAAAAGTCGTTTGAAAATGATACATTCGATTTAACAATGCGTTTGTTACAAAAGCCCAAAGCTTTACTTGTTCAAAATACAAAATACAAGATTCTAAAACACGTAATCGTAATGTGAAATGTCCACTTGCGTCCAATTGTAAAACATGCATATGTTTCTCACCCCAAATCTTGTAACATCATTATAAAAAAACATGGGGCTATGAACTCACCTTGTGTGTATGATAACAATTATATCACAGAAAATGTGTCACGATAATGAAAACGAATGCAACCTAATCCAAAATAGGTCGTATAAGTACTAAGCAATTTTTCAACAACTACTACCATATTTAATTCCTCCCCCCCTAAATATTTGTTTTTTTAATCCTAAATTTTTTTTTGTTTTTTTTTTTATTTTTTTTTTTTTTTTATTTATTTTTTTTTTATTTTTTTAATTTAATTTTTTTTTATTAATTTTTTATAATTATTTTTTATTATATTTTTTTTATTTTTTTTTTTTTATTTTTTTTTTTTTCTTATTTTTTTATTTTCGTGATTTTTTATTTTTTTTTTTTTAATTTTTTATATACCCCCTCTATTTTTTTATTTTTTTTATTTTTTTTTTTTTTTTATATTATTTATATTTAATTAAATGTATAATGTAGAACCGCAAGATTTCCCCATGATAATGCAACAGATGCAAACATCATAAAATGTAATACGTTTTCCTAAGCTCGTGACACTAAAGCTCGACATGTATGAAATGCAATATAAATTGCCAACATTGCCCATGATGATGTTCTAACCCACAACATCCTATGTCCGACATGGTATACGTTCGTTTGTCCAGTGATAGCTAATCACCCAAACGGGGATGTCAATCCTAAATGGATTTATTTATAACATTCGCGCTCACAACAGTAACTGACAGTTCATGATTATGGGCTCAGATGAGTTATCGCTACTTAGGCAAACACGTAATCAAGTAAAATGTACACTTGCGTCCAATTTGTAAAACATGCATATGTTTCTCACCCTAAAACATGTAAATCATTATAAATGTAAAACGTGAGTCTATGAACTCACCTCGAGTGAATTGAACAATCAACAATGTATATCACAACAGATAATGCGTCACGATAATGACCGAATGCAACCTAATCAAGTATAGGTCGTATAAGTACTAACCACTTTGAATAAATACTATCATATACAATTCTATATAGCTACATCACCATCTAATCGCGTTTGTGAAATCATATTTATAAAGTTAAAACGTTTATAAATATGTCAATAGTAAAAACGACGCAATTTCTTCGTTTTAAGCCCGTTTGGTATGTTTCTTACGTCCACGCTTTCGTATTAAGATGAGTTATCAAAATATTAAATTTTCATATTTTTAGTCCCCTGATGAACAGTGGTTTTTACTGTTCATGACAGTTTATAAATTTATTTTTATAGATTTAGTTATAGTAAAACCCGTTAAATGTCGTGTCTTATTCGTTTTAGCTTCGTTTTTAGTGATTCTTTCGATCACGTCTTTGATATTAAAAATTCTATCATATTAATGATGTTTTCAAAATGTTCATGACTGAGATAAACAGTAAATTTTATAAAAGTATTTATTATCGTAAACTCGCGAAATTCATAACTCCTTCGTTATTGATTGAAAAATTACGATTCTTATTGTTTTGGAATCCTAAAAATATGTACTATCTGAGAAAAATAACAAACCTTATATATCAGAAGTATTTTATTACTTGTTTTTATAAAATTTCTTTTATAACGCGTTTAATTAACGTATAACTTAAAATTAGCGTATCTCCTTCGTTATAAATCGGTTTTTCGAGTTCTCTACATGCCCACGATCCTTGTAGCATGTAGTATTTTATAAAATCATAAAATAGATGCCTTAAAATTCGAATTCTAACAGTCTACTTTTATAAATTTCTCAAAATGTGTTTAAAAGTTGTTTTATAACCTTTTAGTTTAACCACTTTGTTGCAAGTCATTTATAACCATTTATATCACATGTATTACATCCTTAGGGTCTCTAGTCCATGATTAGTCCATAAATTATCGAAGAATCATAAGATCTATAAGTTTACATACTTATTTGTTCATGAACTTTTATATATATACTTTTTAGGTATCTTGTTTATATATACATTTTATACATAAACCACACATGTACAATACTTATACATCCATTATAACATGATATCAACATTCATATGTCATACGTAAAAGTGTACCAAAACATACACAAGTGTAAAAATCCATTTTTCAAGTAAATAAGTCCTTAGATGGTGATTAACTACATAAACATCATATACGCATAAAATCACAAAAGTAAAGAGATTAAGGTTTTTAGGTAACCTTAATATGATGTTTGGTGATGAACAACAAGATCTAAACCCTTGTTTAGCAAACAAACCCTAGCTTTCAACACTTGAAAACCCTAAAACCAAATGAAATCCTAATCTTGCTTTTCCTTTGCTTAACACTTGTAAACCCCAAACCAAACCTTCTAATCACCTTAGGACATCTTAGATATGTTGTAGGAATACTTGTATGTGTTGTAAAAATCAAAAATTAAGAATGTATAAGGGTTTTAGGTTTGAGCCATGGGTTATGGCTTATTTGGGAGAGAGTTTGTGTGAAATTTGTTAAGTAAAATGAGAAGTGAAGGTTTACTTGCATAGTAGGCTTTTTATAGCATGAGTTAACTAGGTATTGGTTACTTTAACTTAACCATGGTTAGACATTGAATGACCATTTGTGTAAGAAACTTATGGAATGGGGAGTGGGTTCTTACAAGAGTTATTAATGTGTAAGACTAGTTGTTGAAGCTAACTTGTTGAAGTTTATAACATGTGCTAGATCACAAAGTCTTCCAAAATAAATATCTTTGGTTTTCTTTCATCTATATCTGGCCATATGTACTTATATATAAGTAATTTGTGTAATTTTTGAGTATTGGGTATAATTGTGGGTATTTGGTTGAGTATAGATACGTATTGGTGCTTCCGGGTATGCCTAAATGCATTTTATCGCGAAATGTAAACACTTTACGTAACCAATAAAAATAAAATGAACAAAGTTAATAATTGTACTCAAAATAATTATTTAACACTTGCTTGATGTAAACATTTAATTGTTTGATGCCCGTTTACATTGAATGATAATTTTTAGCTTACGCGATTTAACTTAACGATTACGATTTAAAAGCAAACGCGTACAATACTAAAAATAAATAGTGAATATATTTTGACATTGTAAATGACCCTAAAACACGAGGTGTTATATTAACCAACGGTTAGGATGAAGAATGATATAGGGTAGGAACCTTCTAACTTTTACCCAAAGTCGTAAACCAACGAGGCAGCTAAGATATGCATACATGGCCGTAACGACAGAATAGACATGCACGCTCGAACAAGTCCTCATTCGCGTAAAACAACAGCTAATCATTAGGTGAGAGGGAAGTAAATTGTTGTTAAATAAAAATCAAGAAACAAATAGATTAAGCCTAAAGTTCAAGTTGCTAGACACTTTTCCTGACCGTTACCATGATAAAGACACAAACTATTTACAAGATCTTGATCATTGATAAAAAACAACCTAAGTTGGCATTCCCGTGACGGTTAACTTCCCAATCATCCCAAAACTTTACATACTCTACAAGGTAAGTGGCGATATCTTCCACTTTGTACAATACTCTACATCGTTGATTTTTTGACGTATCAATGAATAATCGATCCTTCGTGCAATTCCTTTGGTAGTTCCTTTGCGAAGCGATTATCTTCAAACTTTCTGCTCTTTCTTTTTTGTTGCATTTTTCTAATTTTTTTGATTTTTTTTCAATCTAACTATATACGAAACTCGGAGTAGTTTCACCATCTTCACGATCATAATAATTCCGGATTATTCCTTCGAGAGTTTTTTCATTCTTCGGATTCACCAATAATTGTGATGGTAGTAAAATTACATGAGTTTTGACTATAATATACTTTCCCATTTGCAATGTGTAAATTTCCAACCGCACCAAAGATAGAAAATGACACAAGAATCGAGAAATAGAAACTTTACACTTTAAGCAACTAGCAACTATAAATTAAACTTAATCTAACAGGGCAGGTTAAGGTGTAAGGGTGTAACGAAACAAATAGTTGGTGTAATTCCTAATGGATTGGCTCTACGGTTTGTTCTAGTGGATCTTCACTCTAAAGATGAGAGTGGAAAAGGGTTTAAACGGGAGGTTAACTAACTGGTGTAGTTAGTTAATAAGCAACATGGATAGGCGATTTGGGTGTAATCCTAAAATTTACCAATTTAAACAAGTTACTCCAATTAAATCCATAATACTCATTTTTGTGGTCTCGAATAGATATACCAAGCCAAGTTCTAAAGTCTACAACATCACCGACACACTCATATTTTGTAGAATTTGGGTAAACATTTGGAAATGGATAGGTTAAATCCTCACAATATCTAACAAGGGTTATTGTGTGCATGTTATGTAACATGTAATTTCACAAAAGTATGCTTGAATTTTTTTTAAATTTGAGCATAATTTAAGCCTTTTAGTGTGAAAAATAGGACAAGTAAACATTCTAATTCCATCCCCCCACTTGAATTATACAACATCCTCGTTATATATATAAAATATTAAATACGAGAATTTAAAAAGAATTAGAATGAGAAACTTTCCTGATATTTTCTCGGTAGATTTTCCAAGTTGCGTTTATGAGCAAGATTGTGTGCTGGAAAAGCGTCTGAATCCTAGCACGAACAGCACACACGCAAAATTCCAGAAAATATGCATTCCACCAACTTCGTCGATATTTCTTTCACGAGGTCCTGCATTAAACATAGGAAATACATGTGCATTCCTATCTTGGTACCTACGGTTAGTTTAAACTAAACTAAACAAAATACGGGTCAGTTTCGGTGGATACGTTGTATCAGGTTAGTGAATATGCCGTATTCCAGACAATAATATTTTTAAAGTGCAATAAAAAATAAAGACTGATAACATCTAGACAATCAATACGCCGTATGGTATGGAGTGGATACGCCGTATTTATGTCTGGGAAGACAGACTCGATAAAATTAAATAACAATCTGGGTTGTCTCCTGGGAAGGACTTTTGTTTACAGCAAAGTCTTTAAGTTAGACTTTTCTTCAGCTTCTCTTCACTATTCCATCTCATGCACGCTAATGTGTCGTGTGTGAACCATTCTTCCGTCTTCGCATTTTGAATGTAATTGGGTCCTAGATTCAAAACTCCTTTGTAGAACCCCTTAAGCTTTTGGTATGCATGAAAGATTCCATTCTTCTCATCATTCTCACTTACCTTCAGTAATGGTGGGATCTTGTTGCATTGCTCATTAGTGTGGTTTTTAAACCTCGGATGTGATCGCACCATTTGGTAAGTTACTTCATCATTACCATTTTAAATGGTAATCATTCCATCAAACCGTCTTGCTTTAATTCCAACTTCTCTTAAGAACGATTCGCCAACAATAACATCGCCTATTCCTTCATCACGATAAGCATCCATATCTTCTAAAACTACAAAGTCAGTCACGACAGAAAAGGTTCCAACAAAATAGGCACGTTCATTAAGGCTCCTACAACATTATTCCCTTTGTACACCATTTTATCTTTCATTATTAAATTATGAAACTTCTTAGACATCACACTGACGTACAACAATGGGAAAAAGTTAGTGTGAGTAAATTCAAATCCTATCATGCATGAAAACTTTAAGTTGTAAGCATAATCTATATGGATTTTCTTATCATTGTAGCAATAACTAGGGTAATCATCAATTCCAGTATCAAGATCTTCATCCCTAGTTCTAAATTCCTCAATTACCTCACCTTCCTTAATGGTGGGTGTAACACCCCCAAATAGGGTCGCAGCGGAATAAGGGTCCGGGGCGTGTTACTTCTCAGATCAATAA
>BQNB010205228.1:0-10632 GCA_026074375.1 Tanacetum coccineum | reverse complement strand
CTCCAACTTAACACATAAAAGATGCTCCATCAAATAACTACTTACTTATATCAAAATAAAATCAAAACGACATAAAGGAATGAAAGTGACTCGCGCAAACTCACCCCTTAAAACCTATCTATAAATGATATAAATACACCAAGGGACGAAATCACGCGAGATCAAGAAAACCGGAAGCAGTATAGAGTGTTCCCGGGTCGTTATGTCCCAACGAGGCTGAAATGGAAAATCGCAAGACGATTGATGATTTATGTTAGAATGTCACAAGGAATGGATTATGATTGGGCACTAACACTAAATAGGCAAATGCACATAAAAATAGGCAAAGAAAATAAGCTAGAACAAGGATAAAAGCTAGGAATGGCAAATAACACTTAAAACTTTAAACTAAGACACAAATAAACTCAAATAAACTTAAGACAAGTCAAATGAGCTAACCTAACTCTATATAAGCAAATACAAAAAGCAATTAAGCTAAATTAAACAAGATAAACACAACAGTACTAACAACAGTACTAACAGTTTTAACTACCAGTACTAATCTTGGAGTTAGTACTGCTAGGTTAAAGTTAGTACTGTTAGGCTAACAAGACTCAAAGAAATAATAAATAAGCAAACAAGCTAAAATAGAAGTTCACTTAACCTTAATAAGCACTTAGTAATTGGAATAAGCAACTAAAATAAACTAAAATGATAAATAAGCTAGAAAACTAAAACTGATAAACTGTTGAGAATACTTTAAAAAGGAAAAGAAACTTAAATAAGCAAACAGTAAAGGAAAATGCTACTGAAGACAGTGTAAAACTAAATAGGCTGAATCTACGTTTAAAAAAACTAAAGAATTCTTAAATAAGTTGAAATAATAAGCTGAGATAGTAAAAAGGTCGCCACTCAGAGTACTAACGTTTTAACTAACAGTTAGACTAAACCTTGAGTTTAGTTACGTTTTTGGTTTTTTTTAAAAAAAAAGTGAGTTAGTTACTGGCTACCTTTGAAATCCAGGTAAATGAACTAGCGCAGTACTATCTTGGGTTTAGTACTGGTAAGTTAGCTTTAGAGTAGAATAATTATCTGAGCTCCAAAAGTGAACTGTTAGCTGTATTAACATTATGTAACTATACGCAGTTTTTAACAAGTGAACTATCAGTATAAGTAAGAGGAAGTAATGTACATAAGTCACTTTTTTCATATGCAAATAAGGCAAAATAAGCACTTAAATAGTATCTGCAATAAAAATATGATATCAATAGGAAAAGAAAAAAAACTTACAACGATCCTTGTCTCGCAAAACAGGGTCAAACATGAGAAGATATCTACAAGCTTCTAGCTTGTATAAAACATGTTAGTGAGAGGTCCATAAGACGCCGCATCCAGAATTGGCTTATTTCCCATAACATAGGCCGTCGTCGGTTATATTTGAGAGTTGATATTTGTGATTTTGTCTCTTTAACTACTTAACTTTTATTTTTTCACTTTATGAAAACTGCAGCTTGATGGTAAGCTGTGGTGTAGAGCCTTTTTGAACACAATAACCAATTATGATGTTAAGGAAACTTAACACTTAGGTATTGTAATATTGACTTACTTAAAACTTAAATTTGCATTAAACATTGGAAGAATTGTTACAGAAGCTGAAAGCGCAAAAGCTGTAAATGACTGATAAATATAAGCTAAGTTATATTAAAAAGATTAAAATACTAGTGCCTCAAAGTCTTACTAAATGTCTCATTTTTCATAGCGAAGCTGTTTCTTTATTCACTTGGGCTTGCAGCTTTGTGCTTCTTTGGGGAGAAGTTGTAAAAACAAGTGTGCGTGTTGTGTGGTAGGTGAGGTTCTACAGAAATCCCAGCTTCAATTTCTTTTGTTGGCTTCTTTGCGAAACACTAATCTCAGCCATCGAAAAACAGACTTTTGGTAGATGGTGAGGGATTGCTCCAACTTGGACGCTTTTTATTCAGCTGGGGGGAAATAGGTTGGGTGATGAAGATTTTGGCTTGAGAGAGTGAGTGGTTTTGCAGGGGGAAGAAAGAGTATGGGATGACATACCAGTTGTAATGGGTTGTTGGGCGGAAGGAAGGCTTTTTAAGGGAAAGTGAGGCAGCGCTTTGGTCCTCTAAAGTTGTTTCCCTTTGTTTTTCTTTTATAAATTGATAATGCAATCTCTACTTTCTTTGCAATTTTGATCCACCTCCTTTCTTATAACTTTGTATTACAACTTTAGACTTGGCCTGTGTTTAAGTACCTTCATAGTGTATTTTCTTCATTTTGATGACTTTTTGCGCTTTGACCCTTTGCCACTACGTGCTTGAGAGTTTTTGTTTTGGTCTTTGGCTTTCTCTTTTGTGCTCATTTTCTTGAATATCCGTTTCCTGCACAATACAAATGCAAACATACAAATACAATGTATTTTTGGTATGTTTTTAGTCATTTAAGTCCGTAATAGTGGAAAATGGTATGTGTAATTAAACACATATCAGAAAGTCTCGTAACAATTCCCAAAATACAAAATATCCGAAAGAAATAATCAATAACAACATGACAAGGTAAAGGACGGGATAAACTTATGCTGGGCCTCACTTGGGTTTAACTTTGCCTCCGCAAGAATCACTCGACTCTGCCAGTCCATCCTTATTATGTGCATCCGACAAACGATCAACTATCCTATCTCCTTCGGTTCCATAAGAGGTTCCTTATAACGCTCAAGTCTAGTTAAAAAAACGGTTCCCCAACGAGACTTCTTACGGGTAGGGGAAAAACATAGCTAAAATACTAAGAAAGTAATACATATCATATCAGATAATGGTAGGCAAAATAACTAAAATGACAACTTAGCAAAATACGAGATATATAAGCTATGCAAAAATAGAGGAGAAGCATAGCAGTTATAGCATCAAACTCTTAAGCCCTAAATGCATCTACATGAAGGACCCCTAGGTTATAGTCTAGGCTCAACCACCTACTTCTCTATAACCATTGGCTCTGATACCAATCTATCACACCCCGCCAACGCAGAAATGTGAGGCGCGACGAGAAAGGGAATCATCACAACATATTGGCGTCTATATAGAGAAACTAAAACATGCATAAAATACAAGGTATGGACACGCAGTGTCATTAAAATACCCAAACACATCAACAAAATCATGACATGCAAACATTTATACATCCTAACAAATAATGAAATCTAGATAACTAAACTTTGCCAGCTGCGAACGGTCCATCGAGCCACTTTTCTTAACTTTAATCTCATCCTGTTGAATACCTGAAAATGATGCTTATACGTCAACACCGTGGTTGGTGAGAAACATAGGTTTTTAGAAACACATATTCAACCCATTATCAAAATCATTAACCGAATTACTGTGATTATAAACAGTACTTTCGCATGACAATCATGCTAACTAGCATACAAGCTAACATGCAATTCAATCCAATCAACCACACAAACATCAAGCAGACGACCTTAATCGCTCTTAGATCATACCAAATCCTTTTCCCTCTAGATCAGGCCATGGATACCCGCAAGTAACCCTCCTGACCAGGAAACAATACATCATTATCATATCACATAACATGTAGCACATAACGCATATCAGTCACATAATAGTCCATGAATTTACACTAACATATAATCACAGCAATTTAAAACATATTTCAACACTTGCATCTGTGGAGTCTGTTATGACCCCTTAGATCGATTAAGACACAGATTGTTTAGATCTAATCTAGGATTACAAACATCAAAGATAAACAATTACGCAGCGGAATAATAACAATTAGAACAATGATGTTTTTCAAGATTTTCTTTATTCCATTCGATTCTACCTTGCCCCAAATCTATACTTTGGGACTACTAACTAACTATTAACTATCTAGCTAACTATCTACTAACTATCGTGTATACACACACATTTTCTAGACTCTCATTGGGAGAGTTCTATGTTTCTAGGATACCTAAAACCATATGCCTGATATCTCTTTATATACTAGAGATATCTAGGTTTACAAAGGATAAGAACAAATTACAAAAGATAAGAACAATTAATATCTTCCTAAAATATAATATTATCTTCCGTAGCTTTATCTTCTTAAGGTGATCTTCTAAAATCTTCAAAATCTTCCATCTTTTGAAGAATTCTTCTTTTGCATTTAAGTCCTTTTGTTTCATTCTTTTATTCACTTTGTCTCATCAAATCAAGAATCCTAACAATCTTTCCCTATTTGATGATGACAAAACAAATAAAGTCATGTCTGAACTTCATCATAAAGCCAAAGCTTCCCCTGACGTTGAGATATGATCATCTGCCTGAATGAAACAAAAACTTCCCCTTAAGTAGATTTCCTTTGTACCATGCCACACCAAGGATCTATAGGTTGCCAAATGTACCTATTAACGCCATCTTCCCTTTTTTTTATCATAATCCAATAGGGGCCATATGAATATAAGCAACTTTGATCTTGACCACTACAAACCAATATCACACTTCTAATCCAAGCCTTCTAACTTCTCAAATTACCCACCATTAAGAACAATAAGAGAAATGAACTTGAGTAGTAGAAACTCACACTAACAGTAGTAATAATGACTAGCAGTACTAAAAACCTTCACCTCAATGACGCATGTAAAGGGTTAAACATTTTAACATTAAGCTTCCCCTGAAACCCATATGTTAACCATCTCTTGAATCTTCAATTCTGTAGGCTCTATGTAATGATTACTGATGAAGAAAACTAAGTATAATAAACTTGATGCTGAAATAGAATAACCCAAACTTGTGTCTTATATCTTGTACTATCCACGTGACGTCGAACTTCTAAATAAATCTATGAAATATAAGTAGATCGCAACCTCTTTGTCAAAATTATCATCTTCTATAAGACACTGAGCACAACAACGTAACTCCTTATAGTGATAGCAAAGTCCTATTGCTAGATTTGACAAGTCTTCATAACAACATTGAAAACACAAACAAGTTACCTCCAAATGTTGTAAGCCATTTGAGATATGATAAAACACAAACCTTTGAAACTCTACCTCAACTCCAATTTAGTGATAATTAATCATCTTCATAACCAATTAAACTAATAAATATGAGCCTTTAAATCTGTTAAGAACATATAAACCAAATCCAAAAATTTTCTTCCTGTGTGTGTCATCCGATAACCAAAACCATGAACTGTCCGATATCTAATGATACTAGCAGTATTAATATCATCAAGCAGTATTAACTCTCTTTAAACCCAACGCTAGCAGTACTAACGGACAGTATTAACATTTGACTTACTACTGTTGTAGACAAACAAGCCAGCAGTATTAAATCCTCTCCTCAAACCAAGCAGTACTATCTAACACAAAGCAATACTAACTTTGGTTTAAGTCCAACAGTAGTAACTACTAAACCTAGCGGTACGAATACCCATGAATCAAATCACAGCAGCATAAACCATGTATTTGAGCAACATTAAGTCTTTTAAGCCCAATAGGAGAAGTAAGTCAGTAATTAGGTTTCCAAGACCTTAACATGTACAACTGCTTTCTTTCTTCTTTATTAGCACTAAACCAGTAGCATAAAAAATCATCTTTGAACTCAAACAAAGCAAGCTTCCTTTGGTAGTACAAAGTGAAAATAGGCAGCACTAACATATAACTAGTAGTACTAACCAAAGACATCAGTATTAGCGTATAACGAGCAGTATTAACGAGTACTAGCAGCAGTATTAATTGTATATTGGCAGTTTTGATCAAAATCGTTAGCAGCATTAACTTATACATGGACTTACCAATGACTACCATAATCATGAAGTATTCAATAAGATCGCATCCATATCCAACAACATCACCGCCAAACACGAACTAGAAAACCTTTTTATGGACAACAGCATAATACGTGATGACCTTGGTAATAGAAAGTATAGAAGCAGCACTATTCTTTATGAATCTCAGCAGTACTAATAACCATTGTTTAAGGATCCCCCCCCCTTTTAAGTATCCAGATGATTCTTTTTTGTGTCACAAAGCTGTCACAAATAAGTATTAATACTTGATGTTTCAACTTGTATCCCAGAAGACATGTTGCTTTATCACTTGTTGCGAAACCCTAGATAATTTGAATCCTTTGAATCGATTCAAACCTTTATTCGGTTTTTGTAAACCCCACGCTTTTTTGATCTCCTTGTGTCTTCTGATTTCTTGTCGTGATGTAACAATATTAACCAAACGAACCAAGAACATCCCGATCTAAGAATCATATAATGAAACACATCAAAGACATGAGATCCTTATTATTAAAACCGAAAACCATACCTTTATCTTCACAGAATTTGCTCTTTACCAAAAAATATAAACATCACCGAATTTCACTTGTAGCTAAAACAAAAAATTCAAACCTTCTTTTTCTTCATAAATGTGACACCAAAACAAACCTTGTTGATCCTAGATCAAGAGCCACCTGGCTCTGATACCAATTATGGAGTCTGTTATGACCCTTTAGATCATTTAAGACACAGATTGTTTAGATATAATCTAGGATTACAAACATCAAAGATAAACAATTACGCAGCGGAATAATAACAATTAGAACAATGATGTTTTTCAAGATTTTATTTATTCCGTACGATTCCACCTTGCCCTAAATCTATACTTTGGGACTACTAACTAACTATTAACTATCTAGCTAACTAAATACTAACTATCGTGTATACACACACGTTTTCTAGACTCTCATTGGGAGAGTTCTATGTTTCTAGGATACCTAAAACCATATGCCTGATATCTCTTTATATACTAGAGATATCTAGGTTTATAAAGGATAAGAACAAATTACAAAAGATAAGAACAAATAATATCTTCCTAACATATAATATTATCTTCTGTATCTTTATCTTATTAAGGAGATCTTCTAAAATCTTCAAACTCATCCATCTTTTGAATAATTCTTCTTTTGCATTTAAGTCCTTTTGTTTAATTTTTTATTCACTTTGCCTCATCAAATCAAGAATCCCAACAGCATCATTTCCATCCTAAGTTTAAAACAACGTAAAAAAATTAGGACTATGTAACTCACGTGAATGCTAAAAAATGCAGCTTCTAATTCTTATCACGCAACTACACAAATAAATAAACACGGTTACACGCGTCCCAGCTAAAAGCTCTAATCCATGTAACACACATATGATGGATGTATAAGGGTTTGATTAACCATCTTGGGTCACCCCGACACCATGCCCAACCTTAACCACCTCATTAACACATTACACTATTTAACTACAATTTATTCAAAAATGCATAATTTTAGTGTATCTTTACTAACTTAAAAATCTTACTTGCTGATCTTCATAAATTATACCAAAAATCATATAAGTTCATTTACGAGTTTACTAACTACCTTGTGATTCCCAAGCTCCCATTACATGTGTAACTATCCCAAATAAAATCCAACATCAAAACTGTCCCAATTCTGATCTGATTGCACACTAAAATGTATGGCCCTAATTACCTTACTTAGACACACAATCAGAAGCTATCCTTCTAAGGTTTCTTTATATACATATAGAACTTAATCACTATAGATTGGCTTACCTTAATTCCACTTTTTAGTTAGGGTTTTACCCTCCTAAACACGACCTAATTCTGACCCGTATTTACTATTTTGACAACTTTTCTTGTAACCAACGTTTGACCAACTTCCAAATCTCAAAATAATTCGAGGCTAGACTTTTTGAAAAATAAACTATTTGAACTTCAATTTAGGCTTTTGAATCATATCAAAACACGTTTCTATCATCAAGATATCATCAGTTGAACACAGCCCTAAATCTGCTCACTTCTAAATCATAAACTAACGCGATCTAACCCTAACCATTTACACCAATATGATCCTAATTAAACTCTAATCGCTCTAGCATGATTAGTACATCCTTAATTACATATAAACCAAATCCAAAAATTTTCTTCCTGTGTGTGTCATCCGATAACCAAAACCATGAACTGTCCGATATCTGATGATACTAGCAGTATTAATATCATCAAGCAGTATTAACTCTCTTTAAACCCAATGCTAGCAGTACTAACGGACAGTATTAACATTTGACTTACTACTGTTGTAGATAAACAAGCCAACAATATTAAATCTTCCCCTCAAACCAAGCAGTACTATCAAACACAAAGCAATACTAACTTTGGTTTAAGTCCAACAGTAGTAACTGCTAAACCTAGCAGTACTAATACACATGAATCAAATCACAGCAACATAAACCATGTATTTGAGCAGCATTAAGTCTTTTAAGCCAAATAGGAGAAGTAAGTCAGTAATTAGGTTTCCAAGACCTTAACATGTACTGCTGCTTTCTTTCTTCTTTATTGGCACTAAACCAGTAGCATAAAAACTCATCTTTGAACTCAAACAAAGCAAGCTTCCTTTGGCAGTACAAAGTGAAAATAGGCAGCACTAACACATAACTAGCAGTACTAACCAAAGACAGCAGTATTAGCGTATAACGAGCAGTATTAACGAGTACTAGCAGCAGTATTAATTGTATATTGGCAGTTTTGATCAACATTGTTAGCAGCATTAATTTACACATTGACTTACCAATGACTACCATAATCATGAAGTATTCAATAAGATCGCATCCATATCCAACAGTATCACTGCCAAACACAAACTAGAAAACCTTTTTATGGACAACAACATAATACGTGATGACCTTGGTAATAGAAAGTATAGAAGCAGCACTATTCTTTACGAATCTCAGCAGTACTAATAACCACTATTTAAGGACCCCCCCTCCCCCCCGTTTAAGTATCCAGATGATGCTTTTTTGTGTCACAAATAAGCATTAATACCTGATGTTTTCACGTTGTAATCCCACAAGAACATGCGTTTGTTTTTTTTTTTTTAATTTTTTGTTTTGTTTATTAAATTCAAGTGTTTGCGAGAAACCTAGATAATTTGAGAATCCTTTGAATCGATTCGACCGTATTGCTTTTTGTAAACCCTTACGCTTTATTGATCTCCTGTGCTTCTGATTTCTTGTCGTGATTAACCAATATAACCAACAACCAAGACATCCCGATCTAGAGAATCATATAATGAAACACATCAAAGACATGAGATCCTTATTATTAAAACCAAAAACCATACCTTTATCTTCACAGAATTTGCTCTTTACCGAAAATTATAAACATCACCGAATTTCACTTGTAGCTAAAACAAAAATTTCAAACCTTATTTTTCTTCATAAATGCGACACCAAAACAAACCTTGTTGATCCTAGATCAAGAGCCACCTGGCTCTGATACCAATTGTGGAGTCTGTTATGACCCCTTAGATCGTTTAAGACTCAGATTGTTTAGATATAATCTAGGATTACATACATCAAAGATAAACAATTACGCAGCGGAATAATAACAATTAGAACAATGATGTTTTTCAAGATTTTATTTATTCCGTACGATTCCACCTTGCCCTAAGAAAATGAGGGGTAGGAGAGGGGGGGCTATACTTGGGGCTAGCTACTAACTAACTATTAACTATCTAGCTAACTAACTACTAACTATCGTGTATACACACACGTTTTCTAGACTCTCATTGGGAGAGTTCTATGTTTCTAGGATACCTAAAACCATATGCCTGATATCTCTTTATATACTAGAGATATCTAGGTTTACAAAAGGATAAGAACAAATTACAAAAATATATTTTTTTTTTATTTTATTATTAATTAACTAATTATCTTCATTACCTTAAGTTTTCATAAAAACCTAAGCTAATTTGGGTAAACCTTTTTACATAAACGCTACTTACTAAACTTTCTAAAAATAACTTTTCATTTCACATTTTATTTTCTATATTTAGAAAGTCTAATATAAGTATCCAAATTTCTATCCCAAGTTTAAAACAATGTAAAAAAAGTGGGACTATGTAACTCACCTGAATGCTGAAAACACAACTTCCAATTCCTATCACGCAACTATACAAATAAATAAACACGGTTACACACGACCAAGCTAAAAGCTCTAGTCCATGTAACACGCATATGATGGATGTCTAAGAGTTTGATTAACCATCATGGGTCACCCCGACACCATGCCCAACCTTAACCACCTCATTAACACATTACACTAGTTAACTACAATTTATTCAAAAATGCAGAATTTTATTGTATCTTTACTAACTTAAAAACCTTACTTACTGACCTCCATAAATTAAACTAAAAATCACCTAAGTTCATTTACGATCTTACTAACTACCTTGTGATTCCCAAGCTCCCATTACATGTGTAACTATCCCAAATAAAATCCAACTTCAAAACTGTCCCAATTCGGATCTGATTGCGCACTAAAATGTATGGCCCTAACTACCATACTTAGACACAAAATCAGAATCTCTCCTTCTAGGGTTTCTTTATATACATATAGAACTTAATCACTATAGATTGGCTAACTTTAATTCTACTTTTAAGTTAGGATTTTACCCTCCTAAACATGACTTAAATCTGACCCGTATTTACTGTTTTGACAACTTTTCTTGTAACCAACGTTTGACCAACTTCTAGAACTCAAAATCATTCGAGGCTGGACTTTTTGAAAAATAGACTCTTTGAAATTCAATTTAGACTTTTGAATCATAT